>MU227969.1:795262-841677 GCA_018584345.1 Thuja plicata | reverse complement strand
GACTATGCACATGCGTAATAGTTTAACATTCTCTACTTAATAGGGCCAACCACGTGAAGGTGGAAGCTCATCTCGCCCCTCCTAGGAGCCTCTTATAACCCTTTACAACACTTTAAGACCTCTAAGACATGTATTCTTAGGGATTGTAAAGGGTCATAAAGGGTCATAAGGGGTCCTGGGACACAAAAAATGAGAAACATAAATGTAGGCATCATGGTCACAATTATTTGTAGACACAACATAATTGAGTGGTATACCCAAATGATGCAACACAACCACTACTCCTCCAGTTCCAAGTTGACACTGCAGGATATCTACATGTATTTTTCTCAACTATCATATCTATGTGCATGTTATTTATGTGTTTGGCTTCTCTCCCTCACATCCAAAATCAGATTTTCCCACTCTAAATCAAGAATTCACATGCAACTGCATAGAATATATGGTGTTAGAAGGCCCAGATGGGTAGAAATTCAATGTACAATTATGGTCTTGTATAGATATGCTGGAACTATAATTTCAACAAAGCTGGGAAAATTTTGTGCATCATTATGAACTGAAGATGGGGAATTTTCTAGCGTTCAAATATGTTAAATCGTTCAGATTTCCACAATCCATTGAATATAGAGCTGAATTTCTGGTTTTGATTGTGTGTGTTTTTTAAGCATCAACGTTTCGGATCACACTCCGTGATCCATCATCAGGATGAGTAGAGAGCAAGGAGAAATAATAAGATGCAGACTCAGCTAACTCAAAGGATAAAAGAAGGGCTAGGGTGAGAAAGAAGGCATGGAGAACAAGGGGAATAAAAATAAAAGATAACCAAGGGTAAAAAAGAGAAACCAAAAATAATAATGTTTCAAAATCTTTTTTTAAAGTGAATATATTTGATACAATAGCTTGTGCTAAAAATCAAACAGAAAGGAAATCGTCCTTTCTTGGTAAGAGATAGTTTTGTCCAAAAATATAGAGCTTTTTAAAGATGATAAAAATATTTCTTACCAAGAAAGGACAATTTCCTTTCTGTTTGAGTTTTCTCACAAGTTGTTGTATCGAATATCTTAACTTTAAAAAAATATTTTGAAACATATTTGAACACTAGAAAATTTCCCATCTTTAGTTCATAATGATGCACAAACTTTTCACATCCTTGCTGAAATTCCAATTCAAGTTTATCTATACAAGACCATAATTGTACAAGACAATAAATTTTGCATCACTGCCTGATGTCGTTGAAGTGTTGACCCAGGGTTGAATCCAGTATGCTCCTGTATGATCCAGAACTTGCAAGGAAGGTCAAGTTGTGTTGTATGCCTTCTAACACTATATATTCTACGTAGTTGCACATGCATTCTCGATTTAGAGTGGGAAAATCTTATTTTGGAGGAGGGAGAGAAGCCAAACACATAAAGAACATGCACATAAACACAATATCTGGGAAACATAAATATAGATACCACAATAGTTGAGAAAAATAAATGTAGATATCACAGTCACAATTGTTTGGAGACACAACATAATTCAGTGGTATACCCAGATGATGCAATGCAACCACTACTCCTCCAGTTCAAAGTTGGCACTGCATGATCCAGAAACCATACATAAGGAATAAATTTAGAGAGTGGAGGTATATTATTTCAATCGTTATGGCCCTCCTCCACTCTCTAAATTTATTCCTTATCTATGGTTTTTGGATCGTTTAGTGCCAACTTAGAACTTTGAGGAGTAGTGGTTGCGTTGCATCATCTGGGTATACCACTGAATTATGTTGTGTCTCTAAACAATTATGACCATGATGCCTACATTTATGTTTCTCAGATGTTGTGTCCCAGGATCCCTTATGACCCTTTATGACCCTTTACGATCCCTAATAATACATCTTATAGATCTTAAAGTGTTGTAAAGGGTCATAAGAGTGTCCTAGGAGGGGCCAGATGAGCTTCCACCTTCACATGGTTGGCATTGTTAAGTAGAGAATATTAAAGTATTCTCGAAACCAAGTGAAGCTCAAACTAACATACCTTCATTATTTAATCAATACTAAGAGACACATGGAAGATGTGTGATTATTGAGGGGGTTTTCATTGATTGACTACATAGGCAGGGAAGCACGGGTGGCACCATAAGAGCTTTCATATTTGGGGATTTTATCATTCTACCTTTATGAGATCAAAACATTGAGCTTGTGTGTACCATTTTAATTTTTACGATGTGTATTTTTTTTTTGTATCATTCTATAATATATATATTTTTAACCAAAAATTAGTATTGGTCACTTTTTTGACGTTGTAATATCAGTAGGCTTGAAGAGAATGCTATGTGATCGATGTCAATTTTGATGAACTGTGGTCGCAAAAGAGAAACACTGTGTTTGATTTTTTGACGAGACTATTATGTGTTCGACGTCGATTCTGACCAACTATGGTCACAATTTCGGTGAACGTTGGTTGCCTAGATAAAAGGTTTGATATGCAATTCTTCCAGCTTCAAGAAATTTTTTAGATGAAGATTTGGTCGATAATTCAACCACTAAGCAGGTCGATATGTCGACAAGTGCTTTTCCTGTCGAATAAGCAACGCATAAAGTTTGACAACAGTTTTTGTCGTCGGTTCGACCAATGGGTCTCCAAAATTTGACTAATCCTTGTCGAAAAATAGGGTAAAATTTACTAGTGTGAGTTGCTAATGAAAAAATCAACTTGATAGTATCCTTTTGTATTATGGGTGCAAATTTTTCAATGTAATCACTACCTTCCTATTGAGTGTACCAGTTGGCTACCAATCTACCCTTATTCTTATTAGTGCTCCCATTAGAAATACACTTTGTTTTGTACACCCATTGGGTACTAATAATAAACTTACCAAGAGGTAAACCAAATCTAATCTATCATTCTTTTAAATTGTTTCTATTTAATTATTGATTGCTTCAATCCACTCTTCTTTTTCTTGAGCTTGTTAAAATGTTCATGGCTCATTTTTTCCATGATTTGAATCATTACAATTTTTATAATTACAATTGTTACTATCATTGTCACTTCCATGATCTGAATAATTACAATTTTTACTAACATTAACAACCATTTGTACTCTTTATGACTATTATGACCAACATTTACATCCTTTGTATTCATGAAAACAATGATATATCTTCTTTATCATAAATCTCTTCTTAAACAACTTCTTGTCCACCATTTATTTTATCACTATCTTTTGTTCATTTAATTTTCATGACTACCCATGGTGATGTAATAACACTTCTATCATTGTCTTTTAACCTTCATTTCTATTTACTATTATGCACACGGTTATCAATGGGTAAAAACATAATAAGTTGTCACACTTTTACAAAGGACAAGGTTAACAACACCAAAACTATAAAATTTCAAGGGCATAAAAGTCACATTTCTCTTGATAAATTGAAGATTATGTAAACTTATGAAATGTGTGAAATAGGATGAGTTGTATGCCTATAACTTTTAAAACAAAATTAAACAAAAATTAATATGTTTTTTGAATTGTTTAGGCCTTTTTTCTGATTCCTAAAAATATATATGAGGAAGTGTATGTTTCACAACCTAAAGGTTTTGAAATACCTTCTAAAGAAAATTATGTTTACAAATTAAAGGTCTTGTATGATTTCAAGCAGGCACTAAGAGCATGTAAAGGATAGACTAATACATACAACAAAAGGGTTTTTCAATAAGTTAGTCAGATCCAAATATTTATATCAAAAGCTCAGCTAAAGACATTTTATTTTAGTTCTCTATGTTGATGATCTTATCTACACATGGAATACTTTAGTAATATTTGTAGAGTTTAAAACAACCATGATTATTGAATTTGAAATGATGAAATTGGGACAAATGCACTACTTTCTTGGTATAGAAGTATCACAAATCAAAGATGAAATATTTTTCTCATTAAAAATATACTTTAGATATCCTATGAAAATTTTAGATGTCGAGTGGCAAACTAGTTGCAACACCTATTGAAGTTGGACTTAAATTATCTACTTTAGGTGTGTCAAATCCAGTGAATCCCACTCTATACAAATAACTAATTGAATGTTTGATCTACTTAACTATGACTCATCTAGATATCATAGATGCAGTGAGTCTAGTCTCTTGGTTTATGCTAGAGCATATGGAAAAACGTTGGAATGTAGCTAAAATGATTCTTAAATATGTTAAAGGGACATTGAGTTATAGTCTCAAATTTCAACATTCAAAGGATAACATATTGGTTGGCTATGTAAATTCCAATGGGCAAAGTTCTATAGATGGTTGGAAATCTACTTGTGATTACACTTTTAGCCTTAGTTTTGCATTATTCTCTTAGAAGACCAAGAAACAACCAACAATATCACTTTCTATAGAAGAGGCAGAATACAAAGCTACAACATCAACTGTTTGTCGAACAACATGGTTTAGAAGACTACTAGAAGACTTACTCCAAATACTGAATGGACCTACCTTTTTGTATTGCAAACATAGGAGTGCTATACAAATGACAAAGAATCGAGTTTTCCATAGTATAACCAAGCATATTTAGATATAACATCACTATATTAGAGAATTGGTTCAACAAAGTTTGATCAAAATTGTGTACTACAGTACAACATATCATATTTTAGATATCTTAACAAAGGCTCTATCTCATGAAAGGTTCTATAAGCTCATAGATCTACGTAATGTTATTCTCAGTTCTCATTATGTGGGAGAATGACAAAATTGATGCCCATCGGGGCTACATTTTTCTAATTTTACAGTCTCATATTAAATATATGGTTGTATGTTTTTACTTTTGTAGTTGTAATATTAGTGAATATGGTTGAATTTCATAATGTCACCTCCTGTTTGGTTTTATATTTAATAGATGCACTCCCTCTCACTTATTGAACATAATTTGGGGATTTTGTATAGTTGTTTGTTTTGTGATCAGAAATTGACTAATTGTTGCTTCAGTTGCCTTCACATGTACCTCATTGATTGTACATATTTAGCTTCTTACCTCTAAATTAGTTCATCTTATATGTATACCATGAGTGTGCTTGTAGTGGACTATTTAATAATTGAGAACTTTCACTTCCCTATTTTTTTTTTTTTTAAATCACATCTCCACAGAGACGAGTGATGAAACAATGAGAGGATATAAATATTTCAAGGCTAATTTAAAGCAGATGATTGGTTGATGCCATCAGTACAAAACAACCAACAATGCATATTCTTATTTCAGTTCGAGATGCTTTCACCAAACAAAAATACATCAATCATCAGGCATCCTGTAACAACATGAGGACCAATAAAGGATGATGTTATAGAAGTCGTGCCTTGTCAGACACTTAGAATATTTTCATCATGCATTTTGTAATTTGTAATTGACAAATTACATACAATCTAAGAAAAATTTGTAATTACATGTAATAGTATCATGTACAAAGTTGTTCCATGTAATCATGTTGCAAGTGCATTATTTTACTTGAGGTATTACATCATTATTATCCCATAATGTTGTTCATAATTATAAGTAATAACATAGATCATATTAGCTCCTCCTAATTTTGTGCTTATTTAAATAATTCCAGTATGATTTCTCTAACACTAAGATGGACATCGCAGGATTCCATCCAGTTCATTGAGAGTATTAATTTTACCAAAAAGCTTAGTAAAATACACATACCAACATGTTTAATCCTCTCACAATTTTCCTCCCTGCAAGATGGTTTGTACTTCCATAACTCAGTTCAATTCCCAACATGATTAATATTATCTGTCCGTAAGAGGTGCTACTAATTTACAATGAGTTAGATAATAATCATTTCGTCCAAATTATAACTTGACCAATCCTTCCAATTTACAAACATTAGTGACACTAGAGCGTGATTAGCCTCTCCTTTCTCAACAAGAACTACTCCTGACAATGTAAAATATATTTAATATGAGGGGGTACTAGAATTCTCAAATTTTAATGAATGCCAAGAGTCAAATTACTTTTATTGATATATTTAATCACCCTACATATATTGGTTTCATGTACGTTGATAACTAGTTCGATTTAATTTTATCATTTAAAGAACATCCACTACACCCTATACAAAATTGGTGGCGCTAAGAGATACAAGCAATAAACTCTTGAGTATCTAAAATAAATTTGTGCACTGATTAATTGCACACAATTATAGATATGAAATAGTTGGGTTATACATTGACCAACAACTTTCCTCTTCAACTTCAACAATCTTTCGTATCTGTAATTTCGGTGCCCTTTCCAATTTTAAAATCTTCTTTATTCATCTTCTAGCAGTTAACTATACTGATTTATTTGAGCTCCACTTTGATGCCTTCAACAACTCAAGATGTGCTTCATTTTTTTTTCTTTTAAACGAACAGATTTATTTAACAGATCTGCACAACTATTTGCATGGCTTCATCTTTCTCTGTAGGTTTCACCTCCTCTTTTTTGAAAAGATCTGACTTCTGTGCACCCTACACTCCAGCAGTCAGTTTCAAAATTTTGTTTCAATTCGTTTTCTCTTTGAATAGCTCTTCTTTCTTATTTTGGAATTGCTTTAATCCTCCTTTGCATTTGTGTTCAAGGCTACTAGATAAGACCTTCAAATCTTAAGGAAGCAATTTCTAAACAAAATCTGGGGATTATTTTCTTTAAATAATTTTCTATATGTGAATATATTCACAAAGTGTTGCAGCCACTTTCAAAATACTGCAACCTAAGTATGATATTTGATTATATCCTCTTTTCAAAATCAGAATCTTTCTGGATAGTCTACGATCTCTCTTAGTAATCATTACAAATTGTTGCAGAGAACAACAATCTCCTTCGTCTCCTCAATACTTCGCAAATATTGCCAGTTGTTTAGTCATCTACCTACACACTCATGTTAATCTTCAACTCTTCCCTAATCTTCTTCAACACAACCATCTCTAATAACTGTGAATTAGACTGATTTTTTTCACATGATTTTCTCAAACTTTAACACCACGTATTTTTTTTCTCTCTGCGTTAATATAAAACATAGAATCCGAAAAAGACCCTTGTTCCGAAACCAACTTGATTGAATTAACACGACATCAAAGAAAATGATAAATGACAGCAGAAGCTTACAACTCTAACAAGTATCAACAAAACTAAATATCAATAAAAATAAATAAATCATAATACATTGGACTCAAGGAAAATTGAACACCCTGTTTTGAATGCTCTCATCTATTTCTAAAATGTATTTGATATACAATTTGCAATAAATCATTGTTCTATAGCAAACAGAGTTCAGAAATAAAAGAGTATTTTAAATAAGGTATTAAGCCTTCTAAGTTCAATGTATGATTTATTTATTTTGCTAATTGTTAAAATTGTAAATATGTGCTATCATTTATTTTTGAAGTTTCTTCTTAATTCAATCAAATGTGGGGAGAGAGCATCATAAGTCTACAATCTTTTCCTTGACATTTTGCAACCCTAAACAAAGACCAACAACAGAACGTGAAAATAGCTTCAACCAATATTTGGTTTAGAAAATGTACAACTTATTGATGAAAATAGAAAACTGAAAACAAATCTTGAAAAAATTTAAATCCTCATTGGCTATTTGCGCATAGTTTATCAAGGAGCTCCCTGCACTATAGTTCCATGGCAGCAACTACTATAAGTGGAGAGATTTTCGTTTGCTATGAATAAGTATAAAATTTGCGTAAGACAAAGGCTGACATTCTAAGTACAACAACAGATTTAAATTATATTTCTAACTGCTCGTAACGAGGCTTTTTAGGAAAGACTAGAGATCAATCTTTGTCAGATGAAAAAGAGAGAGTTTGTATTTATTGACTCCATAATAAACAATTTCTGCTGTGCAGAAAATGGACGCGCCTAGAAGGAGGTACACATTTTTACGAGACGCTTTTTGTATTTCAGAGTTCATACTTGAGGAACAGACCAGCTTCTTGGAACTTTTTTTCCACTACCAAATTCATACGACTGTTCATTTCTACGGTGAAATGATTCGTCCAGTCACCCACTTCACCTTTGCGGAAAAGAGAACGATTTTGTTCATTTCTGTTAACATCTAGAGTGGAAAGAGATTGAAAGCTGCACCGACTGTCTATGCAGCGAATGTCTTCCTCTGTCAAAGAAGATTGCCCCAAGAAATCAGAAATCTTTCTGATATAGGACAAAGAATCCGCCTTCATATCTTCATAAGTCAAAAACAAGATGTTACTTCGACTCCTACTGGCATTCCAGAAGCTCAAGACATGATCAACAAAAGGACCATAGAAAGAAACACCGTTACAGAATGAATCGAAGAATACCTCCTTGGAAACTGGAGATGTCGTTTCAGCATTGAACTTAGTTTGCAGTGCAGGCAAGTACTTCCAGTGTGAAACGAAAGTGTCCTTGGGATTTCGAGCTATATAAATAATTCGGCATCCCAGAGACCAGATTTGAGGCGGAAGAGCAGTGTACGGAAGATGGGTAGACAACAACCTTGGGGAGGGCATTTCTGCAACTGCTTGTAAAATGCCCATTCTTTCTATGAAGGGAATCAGGTCATGTGCATTCTTTCCCTGTAAATCGTTGCCCTTGCTTTTGCGCATAATGCTGGCAACGATAGCTTTAAGCCAGGTGGTTCCCGTCTTCATTCCAGAGCATACAAACACATCGTCCTCTCGTGCTTTGAACTCTGAGTACATTTTCATCACTCCTTCAATATTTTTGGGATGGTAGAAGAAACCATCATATTTAACAAGCTCCATTCCATACGGAATTTCTTGTTTTCCCCCGGATGGAGTGAAGGCTGTAGACATTTTTGAACAAAGGGTGTGGAATCCGTGAAGAGAGAAGTGGGAGGATAAGATGGCTGATGATAGCTTGCATGTTACAAATGCGCAATTTATTTTTGTTGGGAGATGTAAACTATTATCATCATTGAAAATGAAAAACACAAGAAGCCACTTGTCTGTGGAATCTTCCTCCCACAGATTACCTATTTATCCATCAAGATCACTACATGTGAAGATAATATTAACAACCTTATAAATTCATGTATCTGACATATATCAGCTCCCAAAGTGAATCTAGCAACGTGCTTAATTAAAAATCTGGCTTTTGCCGTGTTTGAGACGTCCGCATTTAAAACGCTCTGACAATCATATAAGTTTCAGATGATGAAAAATATGAATATAAAAGTCCTGGCCACTTGTTTTCGGTTAGTCTGCATATTTGTTTACCGAATAGCACTAATACATGTGGCAACGTCTGTAGAGGGATCAGGATGCCACATTCAACATGAGGCGTGCATGTTTAATACTACCTCTAGATAAATGATGGTTAAAGAAAATTATGAACAGCGAGAGAAAGATTTATTTTATGTAAAAAAGCATATTAAAATATTTTAATAGGTTTTATTAATCATATATATTAAGTATGAAACAAATATTATAATTAATAAAGCAATAATTTATTTTTATTTTGAAATGTAATATTATGTACCATTTAGTCTAATGAAGTGTTGTGGAATTATTATAATATCAAGGAAATTTTTAAAAAATAATAATCTAATATAAACTAGTGGTTTACAATTATACTATAGTACAAAGTACAATCAAAAAATTAAAATTACATGCGGCAAACCCATCCTAGTCTCGGGCTTTACCTAGATGTATTTATTTTAAGCCATTTCTATTTTTGTTTCAATGAAATTGCTCAATAGTATTTTATTTTGTTTTCTTGTAATTAACTTCGGAATATTTATTAACATATATGATTGACCTCTAAGATTAGATCCATCTTAATCATTCAATGTTTCTTTGAAAAATGACATTGACTCCTTAATTAGTTCTTCTCCTTTGTTTTGTACTATTGTGGAAAAATTTAGTATTCTTATCACTTCCTCCTAACCAAATCTCTTGAGATTTTATTTCCTAGTAGTTCTTTATATCTTATGTATTTGTCCTATTCCATACCATCCTTTCTTACTTCAATATTCAATTTTTTGGTTGCCTCTTCTATACTTTCTTCCACAGTAGAAGTTTTTGTTTGAAGAATTTGTCATTATTTATCCACATGTTTTTAAATTTTAATGGACAATTCTTGGGTTTAATGTCTCCATTAATTGACAACTAAAGTGGAATGTGATTAGATCTTGTATTTGATATGATTATAGAGTTGTAGCTATAAGGGAAAGTAAGTAAATCTCCTTTAAATAAAAGTTTGCATGGTTTCTCCACTATTCGAGTAAAGCAAATCCTCCTATTATTGCTTGAGATTCTCTTTGAATCCCCCATATTTTTTCTATCATGTGCAATACTACATTGAAATCTTCTCCAATAATATAATTATTTTAAGATGTTAATAGAGATGTTGGGCAAAAGCGTTGTGATCAGGAGTTGAACACTTGACCTCTCAAGCCATCCCTTTTTTCCTACCTACCTACCCATTCCCCCTCTAACCAGTTAGTCTATGTATGCATAGGAAATCCAATCCAGCATTTTTGGGCAACAACAGGTCCCAAAATGTAGCTAGTCCACATGAAGCTACCTCACCTGTAGCAACCTCAATTTCCAACATTTTATTTTCTTTCGAAAAGTATCCAAATCTTCCTTTTTCTAACTTTGTCACTTGTATCATAATGACCCCTACCTTTTATTTAAAGTATACATTAATTTATTATCCATTATTTATTAAGCTTATTCATGCTCCTAACATTCCACATTATTAAGTTCACGGGTTTGAACAAAGGACCTTCCCTTGCCATCATTCACAAAAGATATAATTTTAGTTTAATCCTCTGCTTCTGCATATTTTAATGTTAATCCTTTTAGAGATTTCCTTCCTCTTTTCTTTAACAATTTTTCACTCTTTGGGATTTCCTTATTTGGGTAATTTAGGCATATCCCCTATTTCTCTTCCCATCTTCCATTGTCTGTCTAAACCTCTATATTACCAAATAAAATGTTCATTTATGCATCTTTTGCTTCTTCATATTTCAAAATCTTTTTAATGAAAAACTTTGTTTCAATTGTTATGTTTTTCATTTTCTTCCTCCTAGGGTTGTGTTATTCCCATTAAGGCTCAAACAACTTTAAGTTCAAGAGGACTAGTTGTTTCATTATTTTCATCTTGTCTGTAGGGTTCCTCATTTTTCTTTTGATTATTTTTAAACATTAAGAAATCTACTTCTCTATTTTCATCATATGTCTCTACTCTTTTCATCGCCATGTTAACAAATAATGGATCTACTAGAACACATTGTTCCTTGACTTCTTCAAAATATTTTGAATCTTCTAATAATTTGTAAAGGGTTTCTTTACTGGATGTAATTGTTTTTTTTATATTTATCCTAAAATCTTGATACATAGTTATATTTTTTCTTTCACCTATTCAGTTAAAGGGTCGCTTAGGATTTCTATATCATTATTGAACATTATATTTATAGTAGTTACTTTCTCTATAAGACTATTATATTTTTCAAATTGGTTTGTGATATTACTTTTTTTAAATTTATTTCATAGTTTATCCTCTTTTTCTTGTTTTATTTCCATAAATATATCATTTGTAAAATTATGGTTTTACAAATCATCTTCCCTCTTTTGTTACTATTTCTAGAGGGTCTATGGCTTTAATAGATGTATAGATATTTGTATCAGAATCCTAGTCTCAACTGATAGATTAGTTACAATTTTTTCTTCCACCCCTATAAAAGAGCCCATGGCATTACCTATATATTCTAGGGTTTCAAAGATCCTATGGCATTACCTATATATTCTAGGGTTTCAAAATCTAGATATTCAGAGGGAAACTTTCATAATTTTATTTATTGTGGGAATATTTTAGGTCTATATGTGTTAGGATTAAAATTAGGTTCCTAGTCTATGTAGTGAAATCTAAACCCTTTAAAAATTAATCGATTCTTGTTTGAAATATTATTTTTAATATTTGGATTCTTTCAATCAATGAGAATACAATTATCAAATAGGATCACTATGCTTACCTATCCTTAGAAATTAGCATACCACCAATTGATAATATTTTTATGTGGTTGTCCTGATCCACTCCATTTGGAAGAAAAAAAAATGGGCCATGTTTCTTGTAATGATCCCATATCACGTTAATTATTTTATATGAATAACAAAGGGCTTTCTTTTGAATTCCATCTTCTTCTTTCTAATATGGTAATGATTAGAAAAATTCTTTCTAGATACAAAGGTGTTTTATGTTTGCAGATATTTTATTTCTTTCTCATATAACAAATTTTATCCATTTGTAATACTATTTACCCCTATTACAAATTCAGGGGTGTTATTTGAGGTCCAAAAGCTTTTTGAATAATGTTTCCTTCATTTATCTCTGTCCACACTTTCTATGTTTTTCCTTGGAGATTCTCTGATTTTTTTTTGTGGGTGCCATTAAAACCTCTAAATTTTTAGTATGTATGTTTGCATAGTTTTTATTTTTTATTTTTTATAATATGGATCATCATTAATATTATGATTAAAGTGAAATTTAAAAGAGGCACATTCATTTTAATGTGAATGCTATGTTGAAACCTAATAGTGCTATTATTATATGTTCATTAATGATTTAATATTTAAATTAAAATTGGATAGTCTATTACTATGAACTTTTATTAAATAAAAAGGAATTTAAGTTAAAAAAAAGTATCGTAACAATTCTCCTTTCGACGGGTTGGATATCACATTGACCGCAGGAAAGGAAGATTTCCCTGATGGTTTAATACCAAAGAGGCCAGCCCACTTGCCCTTGGGAGATGACACTCCAACTTTGAGAGATTCTTGAGCCTGTCGAGGACCGTCAGAGGGGCCCTCAGTAGAAGTACTCTCGGGGGCAGTAGTCTTATTTGACTTCAACCCATTTTGGTCAAAATCAACCTTATTTTAAGAATGCTAAGGAGGGAGCCCACCCGCTGGGCAGAGCATAGAAGATTCCAGAGTAGGTACTGTACCTGCTGGAGCTGCACCGCCATGGCCATAATTTGAAAGAAGGTTCCCACTCGAGGAAATCGCCAGAGGTTTCCCACTCAAGGTTTCCAAGTTCTCAAACATGGTGGAAACCTCAAGCAGGAAACCTCTGGTGATTTCCTCGAGCGGGAACCTGCTTTCAAGTTCTAGCCATGGCGGTGCAGCTCCAGCAGGTACAATACCTACTCTGGAATCTTCTATGCTCTGCCCGGTGGGTGGGCTCCCTCCTCAGCATTCTAAAAATAAGGTTGATTTTGACCAAAATGGGTTGAAGTCAAATAAGACTATCGCCCCCAAGAGTACTTCTACTGAGGGCCCCTTTGACGGTCCTCGATAGGCTCAAGAATCTCTCAAAGTTGGAGTGTCAGCTCCCAAGGGCAAGTGGGCTGGCCTCTTTGGTATTAAACCATCAGGAAAATCTTCCTTTCCTACGATCAATGTGATATCCAACCTGTCGAAAGGAGAATTTTCTATTATTATCCTTGACCCTCTGATTGATCATTCCATTTTGGCAATGGAAATGACCCTTATAGGCAAGTCTGCAGGAGGGAGACTTAATATTGAAGCTGTTAGACAGTTTGCCAAGAGGAAATGGTTTTTGAAAGGGCAAGTTGATATTGCTGCAATGGCTAAGGGATTATTTTCCTTTGAGTTCTCTTACTTGAAAGATCTATCTCATATTCTCTGTGGGGGCCCTTGGATGCTAGGTCGCTTCTCCCTTGCCCTGCGTAAGTGGTCCCCTAATCTGGTTCTAATTGATTCGGCTTTCTTTATCTCAGCTCTGGTCTAGGTCAGATTCCTGGGTCTCCCGCTCGAATATTGGCACGAAGACATGTTGGGAGGACTGGCTAGTTCCTTTGGAGACCTCCTATTGATTGATCCTATGACTGCGGCTAAAATGAGAAGGGTGTATGCCAGGATTTGCGTCAATAGCCTCCAAACGGCGGACCTTCCTAACACTATAGTGATTAAATCGAAGCTTGGATCTTGGTCACAAGAAGTAGAATTTGAATCCCTCCCCTTTGTGTGCTTTACCTGTAAGAAATCATGTCACAGAGTGAAAGAGTGTCCTCTCAAGAATCAAGAATCAAAAAATATACCTCCGAAGGAACCAAGAAAGATCTGGAAGGAGAAACCTCTGGTTAACCCTCCTGTTCCCTCATTGATAGACCTAGTGATATTTACAGAGAAAGATGCAGTTTCTATTCTGATGGATTCCTCGCTGGGGGATTCTAACCAAAGAAGTAGTGAGGATCCTCCCCCGTCAAAGGCAATTGAGAAAAAGGACTTCTTTGAAGAAGGAGAAATTGCTGGAGACCAAATAGGTATGGAAACCCTTTGTATTGAGAATATCTCTTCTCCATTTGATGTTATAATTGATTTAGGTGCTAAATTGGCCAACAATATCCCTAGCCCTCAAACCCCAAAGAATAACCCTAGCTGGGCAGACTCACTTGAAGAATCTAACCCTTTTTTAGAAGTTGGAGGGGACCCCTGGAGTGAGGTATCTAATAGTAAGAAGAAACATACCAGCAGCGTTCCTGGGATGCCCCAAGGAGGTGTGGTAACTAGAGCTAAGAAAGTGGATGTGGGTACTCAAAAACCTCTGAGAGGTTGACCTAAAAATAGTTTCACTCAAGATCAGGAGAGTAGACAAAGTATAGTGGATGGGAGACAAAGGACCATCCAGGATTGCTCCCAAAACTTATAGATAAAGATTATCTCATGGAACACCAGGGGATTAAATAGCCCCCACAAGCAGGATGTGTTGAGAAATTCAGTTAGAGATCAGAAACCAGATATTATTCTTATCCAAGAAACTAAAATGGCAAGAGATAAAGTGGAAAAGCTAAAATTGTTTAAAAATTGTGGAGCGACTGGGTGTAGCTCTGTGGGAGCTTCAGGTGGTATTGCTTCCTTTTGGAACCTTAACACTATCTCTGGGGACCTCATCAAATTGAAAGGAAATATCTCTTCCATATGATTCAACCATATTCCAGATGGATTTACTTGGGTCCTCTCAAATATTTATGCTCCCAACTCTAAAACTGGTAGGGATAGATTCTGGCACAAATTGGAAGCTGAGAGAAGTAGATTTAAGAATGATTATTGGATGGTGGATGGAGACATTAATACACCCCTGACAGACTCTGAAAAAATGGGTGGTATCTCCTCTCAGATTGATAGTGGAGTGGCTCTCATGGATTTCATCAATAACCAAGCTCTCTTGGACCTTGACCTTAGAGGTAGCAGCTTTACCTGGTCTAACAGAAGAGTTGGGGATAATTTGATTCAAGTCTGGCTAGATAGGTCCCTTCTGACTATGGACTGGATTCTTCTCTATGACTGCTCTTTGTCTTCTCTTCCTAGAGTTGGCTCTGACCACTCTCCTATATCTATCCAAGCAAAGCCTATGTCGGGGAAGAGGAACTGTCCTTTTTTATTTGAAAAAATGTGGATGCAACACCCTAACATTGCTAGGCATATTGCTAAGTGGTGGAATATCCAAGTGGAGGGTGCAACGATGTATAGAGTGGTTCAAAAACTTAAAAACATCAAAAGCAGAGTCAAGGTTTGGAATAAAGAAGAGTTTGGAGATATTTTTAAGAATAAAAGTCTGGTCCAAGCTGAACTCAAAGAAATTCAAAGAATTATTGACCTAGAGGGCCTGACAGCGGACAACAAATTCAAGGAAAATAAAATTCAAGTAGATTACCATAATATTATCTCTAAGGAGGAGGTTTTTTGGAGACAACGCTCTAGAGTTCTTTGGCTCTGTGTGGGTGATAAAAATACTAGTTTCTTCCACCTTACTGCCCAGAAGCACAAGGCTGCTAAAAGAATAGATCACATCAATGGGAATCAGGGTAAATTGAGCAAGGAAGAGGAATTTAAAAAAGAATTGACCGGTTATTTTTCCACCCTTCTCAAAGCTGACCCAGAACCTCTCTGAGGACAATCAACATCTGCTACTAGACTTGATCCCTTGTATCCTATCAAGAGAGGACAATAAGATGCTGAGAAAAATACTGTCAACTCTGGAAATAAGAGTGGCTGCTTTCTCTTTTGAAGGAGAAAAATCTCCAGGCCCAGATGGGTTCCCTTCCTTCTTTTTCCAATCCTTTTGGCATATTGTGGAGAAAGACATTTCGGATGCTGTGAAAGAGTTCTTTCGTTCTGGTTCCCTGCTTACAGAAGTTAATTCCACCTTTTTTGTCCTCATCCCAAAGAGGCCTGGAGCGGATAATGTAGATAGTTTTAGACTGATCAGTTTATGTAACACTTTCTAAAAGATTATCTCTAAGGTCCTCATGGCCCGTATTCTAAAGATTCTCCTAGTTTTAATCTCCCCTAGAAAAATGGATTTGTCCTGAGTCATCAAATTCTAGATTCTATTATCTTGGTTCATGAGAATATTCACTCTCTGGAGGTCTCGAAGAAGAATGGATTCCTCATGAAGGTGGATCTGTCTAAGGCTTATGACAGAGTGGATTGAAAATTCCTTTGCAAAGTTTTGTCTGCCTTTGGATTCTCTGTGAAAGTGATCAGCTTTATTCAGCAACTCATTGGATCCCCTTCTATTTTGGTGCTAGTGAACGGATCTACCTCTAATCTCTTCTTTCCTTCAAGAGATCTCCACCAAGGGGACCCTATTTCTCCCATCCTTTTTGCAATCATGGCTGAAAGCTTAGGGAGAATGTTCTCTAAAGGGGTCTTGGAAGGGAAGATTCTTGGCCATATCCCCTCGTCCTCTTGCCCTCCCTGCTCCCATGAGCAGTTCATTGATGATACTATCCTTATGGGATCCTTCTCTATTAAAGAATCTACAGCTATCAAGAAATCCCTTGACACTTATTCCTCGGCTACTAGTTAGCTTATAAACTAGGATAAAAGCTCCATTTTCTTCATCAACACTCCCCCTGATCGGCAGAAGAGAATGGTGACCATTCTGGGCTGTTCTATTACTGCTCTCCCCTCAAGGTATTTGGGTCTGCCATTGGGTAGTAAACCTCCTGATTCTTTCTAGATGGCGATTGTGGACAAGTTCAATAGAAAACTTGCTGGTTGGAAAGGTTCCCTCCTCAGAAATGCTGGTAAAGTTTTGTTGCTCAAGAGCTCTCTCCAAAACCTCCCAGTTTATGCCTTGAGTCTTTTCAAAATCCCCTCCAAGATTGTTGATACTATTGAGAAAATTCAGAAAAGAGTTTTATGGTCTGCCACTGAAGTGAAAGATATAATCCACCTAGTGGCTTGGGAAAAAGTGTGTAAGCCGGTCAAACTTGGGGGTCTTGGCATCAGAATAATTAAGGACATTAATATTGCTCTCCTAGCTAAGCAGTGCTGGAAAATTTTTGGAGAAGAGAAACGTTGGAACAAAATTCTTAAGTCCAAGTATCTTTTTGATACTCCTATTGATTCTTTCCTCTCTTCTCCCCTTACTATTCAGGGTTCTGTGATTTGGAATAGCATTTTGAAGGCTAGACCCCTAGCTGCTAAAGGTGCCCGATGGAAAGTTGGAAATGGGTAGAAAATTAATTTTTGGGAAGATCCATGCTTTAGGGATAAACCTCTGATCCAATACCCTGGCATGGATAACTTTGCGGAGATGTGTAAAGTAAAAATTGGTTGTAAAGTGGTGGATTACTGGAGAGAAAATAAATGGATAAACCTGTGTGATATTGATCCCATCCTGAAAAATATTAACCTGGATCTTTCTCCCTAGGTTGTTAAAGCTAATAAAGAAGATGAGCTAATCTGGGCCCTTAATCCTAATGGTACCTTCTCTGTGGCCTCTTCCTATTCGATGATCTCCCCTAGGGATGAGGAGCCCAAAGGGGCAAAGGTTTGGTTTCCTTCTCTGATCCCTAAAATTAACTTTTTTTACTGGCTTTTATTCAGGACAAAATCCTAACTACTGAGAATCTGAAGAAAAGAGGATGGATTATCCCTAATAGAAGCTATCTCTGTATGAAAGAATTCGGGACCTCTTCTCACCTTCTGCTTCATTGTCAGTTTAATAGGGATATTTGGAGGGTGGTGTTACATCACTGGAAAGTTAGCTGGGTGTTCCCTAATACTATTCAAGAATTTCTAGAACAATGGAGATCCCCTTTCAAACACCAATTGGGAAAAATTGTGTGGGATTATATAGGCCCTCATGTCATATGGAGGATTTGGAAAGAAAGGAATGACAGGATATTCCAAGACAAAAAATCTACTCCTCTCTTGATTGGATCCAAAATTATCAACAACATTATTGAAAATACTAAAGTTGCAGTTGAGTTAAAACCTAAAATTATGGAAGGGATCTATGATAAGGAGATTCTTCAGAACTGGGACTTCACCTCCAAGTATAAAGCCCCTATTTCTCCTTGTGAATTTGCGGTTCAGAACTCTCCTCCTCCTGGTTGGCTTAAAGTGAACTTTGACGGTGCGACCAAAGGTAACCCTGGCATTGTAGGATGTGGGTGCATAGCTAGAAATACTGAAGGAAAGTGCATTGCGGCCTCTGCTATTCAAATTAGATCTCAAACTAGTCATATGGCCGAAGCAATGGCGGCTCCCCATGCTTTCAAACTTGCTAAAAGGAAGAATTGTTCAAAATTGTGGCTGGAAGAGGATTCATTGAATACTATAAATTGTATTAATGGTATTAACTCTCCCTCATGGAATACTAGTCATATCTTTGATGAAATAAAAATTCTAATTGAAGGTTTCGACGTCACCTATGCCAGTCATGCCTTCAGAGAGTCCAACTATGTGGCTAACAACTTGGCGAATGTGGGTGCCTTTAGTGATGACGTCAGATACTAGAATGGATATCAAGGGTTAAATATTGATATTGTTAATCTTGTGAAGTAAGATCAAATTTGCCAAAAACCCAGAAATATCCCCGATAATGATGACAAGAAAGGCTAGTTCATAGAGTTGCCTCAATTTTGAGCTTCGCATGCACGATAGCAAGTGCATTAATAATAAAACTTATGGGAGAAGTGTTATCATTTCTATTAAAGGGAGGCATTTCACCATCATTCATTCACAAACTTCATAGTCTGCTTTCACTCTGCGGTATTTTGATCTCTGGTTTTCTGGCAGTATGGGAGGAAAGTTGAAAAGGGAAGAACCGTCTGTCTGTAAATGGAAGAAAGAAGTCAAAGTATGGAAGAGACTCAAGGAAGGCATGGTTATGGATTATATGGAGAGACTCCATAGAAATAATAAGGACATCTCCAAGGAATTTGTGGACAGTTGGGAAAATGGCCAGGTATCTCTGTGTGGTAAGACATTTTGTGTGACTGAGAAACTTATTTCTAAAATTAAGGGTCTTAAGATGTCTGGTCTTAAATACTATAGAGGTGTTTTCATGGCTAAAAATGCTGCTAGAATGTATCCTAAGACTAAGGTGGAAAGAGACCTTCTTGTCAAACATTCGGGTGATTTCTTCCTGCGGGATCATATGAAGCTCTTTTGGGCTAAAGTTGTTAAAGCTATGATGCAATATTTTACCCTAGATGGTCAGTATACTAGGGTTTACAATTTCCATTTCATGCTGGTTAACCATTTCCGTTACAAAAGGAGAATCTCTTTCCCGTTCTTTCTTCTCAAGTCTCTAGAAAATAGTATCTTGGAGAACAGAAAGAATGCTGCCTCACCTATTCTCCATGATGGGCTTATCCTGTTAATTTATGAGCATGCTAAATTTAAGATGTAGGGAAACCCTAAGGCAGAAGACTCAAACAGAGGCAAGAAAGGTAAAAGACCTATGGCAAATGAGAGTAACACTCCTGGGAAAAAGAGGAAGGGTGAAGTCAACAGTGGTGGAGAAGAGCATGTCAAGATCCTCATAGAGGAGGAAGGCATGAACACAGACAACGAAACTGAGGCTAAGGATAAGGAGGATGTGAAAGGGGAAAAAGGGGAAGCTGATAAATTCCTCTATGAGGAAACTGGTATGGAAACGGGGGAAGACAATGATTCCCTTGAGTAGGAGTTAACGGGATCCTCCGAGGAGATGGAAAATGACAGTAAAGGCAGCACTGAGGAAGTGGAAATGGAGGGCCAGGATAAGAATATTTCTCGGGGTGGACCTATGGCTTTGGAGGTGGAAAGACCTAATTCCCCTGTTAAAAAGCATAGTGAGTCGAGTTTGAAGACTAAAGAGAAGGGCATTTCTGACACTACCCCTATTCTGGTGAATTATGTGGAGTCTGTGTCTTTTGTGTATAGGACTTCCAGGGAAGACAAGGCTATGAGATCTGAGGGGAATAAAAAAGATAAAGATAAAACTGGAGATAGCCATGGTAATGAGACCAAAAAAACCCAAGACCCTGCAGTTTTATTTAGGTTGTTAGAGAGCGGGCTAAAATGGATCTGCAGTTGAACACCTAGCTTCCTGAAGATATTAGAGAGATTAATGGAAAGTATGATGACCTCCAGGATAGGGTTAATAAGCTGGCTATCCTGATTGCTAAACCTCTGAAAGAAGCTACAACCAATGAGGGTTAGGAGGAGAATATGGAAAAAAGCCTGCTAGAGAAACTTGAGCTGAAGATCAATGTTGTGGTCAACTTTCGCCAGCGTACTTCTGAAAGCCGCATCTAGAGCATTGAAGATACCCTCAGTCGAGTAATGAAAAATAACTACGAGGGCATGAAAGTGACTGATAGTAATCTTAGGGCTCTTCTCTCTGTACTGGATGGGAACTCTAACCCTATCAATGTTGATGTGAATAATATTGTTGATCCCAGCATTGCTGGCCCAGGGACTCGTACAAGGGCAAATGCTAAAAAAGTGAAATAGGAGAGCTCCAAAGATATAATAGACCTCAAAGAAGCCATTGATAAATACAAACATGTGATGGATGAGTCTACTGAGATCTTGAAGCAGACCTGACTTTGTTCACTGGGGCTGGTTTTCTTTTTGTCTGCTCTTGTCTTTTGATTGGGTGCTTTTGCTGGAGGGGTTCTAAATTTTTTTCTTCTTTTCCCCCAGCTGTTTCTTTTGATGTTGTCTATTTGTTTCTAGTTATGTTGCT
Source organism: Thuja plicata (assembly GCA_018584345.1). Taxonomy (NCBI): domain Eukaryota; kingdom Viridiplantae; phylum Streptophyta; class Pinopsida; order Cupressales; family Cupressaceae; genus Thuja; species Thuja plicata. Next base: position 820,650 of record MU227969.1, on the reverse strand, counting down.
TCCTGCCTATCTTTAGTCTTTTGTAAAGGGTTACTGTTCCCTTAAAAAACTATTTTACCCTTAATAAAAAAAAACAATGATAATTTCAATGATATTAATGTTGTATTTAATGTTAATCATAGCTTAAAAAACAAGAATGGTAAGCACACTAAATTCAATGATATGAATATTGCAATTAGTCTTTCATTCTCATAGAATATATTTCATCCACCTGTAATACTATTTATCCCTATTATAAATTCAGGGGTGTTATTTGAGGTGCATAATATTTTTGAATAATTTTTCCTCCATTTCTTTGTGTCCACACTTTCTGTGTTTTACCTTGGAGATTCTTTGGAATTTTTTTGTGGGTGTCATTTAACCTTCTGAATTTCTAGTATGTATGTTTGCATTGTTTTCTTGTTTTTTTCTAATATGCGTCATCATTAATATTAAGATTAAAGTGAATGTTAACAGAGGTTTATTCATTTTAATATGAATGCTATGTTGAAACCTAATAATGCTACTATTATATATTCTTTAACAATTTAATATTTAAATTAAATTTGGACAGTCTATAACTATTAACTTTTATTAAATAAAAAAGGAATTTAAGTTTAAAAAGAAGTGTGGTAATAATGGTAATTTGTTGTGAAAATTGATAAGGAAACTGAGAGGGATGATGATAAGGGCATGGACATAGTAGAGGATGAGGATGAACGTGGGGATGAATCTAGAGAAAGAGATGAAGAGGAAAATTGTGAGGCATCAGAACAGGAGAAGGGTGACGAGTATGATGACAAGTAGGATGAGAGGGGAAATGATGAGGGATAGGAAATGGATAATATTGAAACTGTAGAGAAGGAAATTGGTATCCAAGTGAATCTTACTAGTGATAAGATGAAGGATGATCATAATAGGGTGACTAGCAATGAGCATGGATCACCAAATCTCTTTAAAGAGGATGAGGAACAAAAAGAGAAGGTTTTGGACCTGAATGAGGCGAAGGATCCTCCCTCCCCCTATTTTTGGTAGTATGTGTTAAGGGTTTCATATTGAACCTCTAGTTAACTACGAGGACTCTACGGAGCATGTCAAACCACCGTCACAGAAGGGCTCCCTTGCCTCAGTGGATCTGAATTCAGAGTACCCTAATATTTTTGATGACTCTAAAATCTATATGGAAATTTCTATTTCAAAAGCTGCTCTGAAGTATGACAGTCGGGTCTTCCAAAAAATTAAGAGTTTGGTGATCACGAACCTAGTTCTGAAAGAAAAGATTAAAAAGATGGATGACAAGGATATCACCAGAAAGGGAAGGTTAGACAATTTGGAGAAAAAGTTCACTAAGATGGCAAAAAAAGTGGACAATATTATTGAAATGATGAGGAAAACCCTCATAGTTTATGATGAGGGTATGGTGATATTGGCCAAGAAATTGGACGCCCTTGTCAACTATCTTGAAGATAACATACCCTCAAAATCTATTGTGGGTGTGGAAAAGGATTCTCATGATAATGATGCCATGCCCTCTCATCCGAGAAAGTGTACTAGGGAAAGCCTAAAGAAGAAGCAAACTTTGGTTTCCAAATATGTCTTAGTTGTGCATGAGATAGTTAAGAAAATATGTTATATTTGTGACGAGGTCGGAAGGATCCTCAAGGATATGGTTATTGTGGTGTTCAAATTTTTGTCATCATCTCCCCTCTCATCCTACTTGTAATCAGGATCTGAAGAGCCCCCATCAAGTTGAGAATCCATATGGTGTGTAGCACCAGAATCTATAATCACTTGAGAAAATAAGACCCTAGCTTTCAATTTCTCTTTGTCCTTTGTAATCTCTTAATTTGAAGAAGGTGCTTTGATAGAATCAGTTACCTCAATATTATTCTTTTTGAGTAGAAAAGTAAAGCGCTCAATTTGATTTTTCATGCATTGATGTTATTTGTGACCATTTTTGTTACAAAATGAACTTTTAACTCTCTCAGTAGTTGATTTACTTTGTTGAGATGAGTTATCCTTTTTGAAGTTATCAATTTTGTCTTCTTTCTTCCCTTCTTTGTCCTTTTTATTTATATTTTTCTCTCCTTTAGCTTATTATTGCATTTCATTTCCTACAATTAAAGCTTGTGCCTTATCGATTTAAAAGTGTCCATTTGAATTACCTTTTCTTGTTCTCTTCTAATATCAACAATAAAGTTATCAAGTAAGGGCATAGACCATGAGGCACCAAGGGCCATTTTAGTGGAATTTAAAGTAGAGACAACCATATAAAATTCATAACCTAGTTTGGAAAGTATAGAAAGGATTAATTGATCATATTTCTTGTTAGTTCCATAATCTTTTAATTGCAACTTCAAGTGAAGATGTCCTCTAAAGTTGAAAAACTTGAAGGACTAAGACCTAGGAGTTGATTTTCCAACTAATGAACTCTAAGTTCATCAACTGTCCCAACTAGTTTGTTTAGAGATTCATAAACTCCATTAGGTATTTTCAAGTTCACAACATGAAATACTAATCTAGGAGATAATTGTAAACGTATAAATTCAAATGCTTGACCAGACTTATTGAAATACTTTTCTTTGTTCTTAGCTTCATTAGGTTCTGCTATATTCCCATTGTTACCCGAAACAAGCCTTATTCTTAAGTATATGAACTAATTTCCACTTCCAATCATGATAAGTGAAATAAGTTAGGGGTTGTATAGTCACATAAGGATCCATGCTCGTAGACTTAGATTGTTTCTTGTAGAATGCAAAAATTAAGAGCACATCTTGAGTAAGTGTAAAAAATAGAAAAATACACAATATCACCCTTCACTATCTTTCCCCCTTGTTTTTGGCAATTTATAGGAGTGCTTTGCAACCAAACCCAAAAAAATAATGAAAATGACACTTTATAACGATAGTGTGTGAGGGTGTCTATTAAATTTGTAAAAAAAAAAAAAAAAACATGAACTTTTGAAAAAAAACAACACTTAATTTTTGAGTTGGTGAGAAAAAGTTATGAACAAAAGAAATTTTCATAACAAAAAAAATCCAAAATCCAAAATAGAGGCTAATGTTAAGCCCTATGAGGTTGGAAAGAACGAGTGTGAGGTTGGAAAGAACAAGGGGCTAAAAAATCTATATGACCAAGTGCTAAATTATGTGTTACATGCCTTTTCAAATTCAAACAAAATAGTTGGTGGATTTCTATATTGGGTTGGCTGCAAGAGTGACCTTTTTGATATTGCACCGGTGTGCTTCCTGGGCCACACTCAATGCGTATACCACATGTGTTGCTCGTTTCTTTTTCAAACCCCACCCCATGCATAGAGGGCCGACAGTTCGAACCCCACACCTCTAAATAGACAACCGAGGGTCAAGATGATCGCCGAGAGGGCTGACGGCCTACATGAGCCACAAGCCAAGGTGGACATGTCCTTTTAAACATGTGGCTACAATGCAGACTCTATGGTTCCCCGATGGGGATGCCGCACACACAGACTCTACGCACAGGGAATCCAATGGAGCCGCTGCCAAGAGTCACTAGTCTACATAGAGCTACACATTCAATGACCAATACACGAGACAGTCTACACATAGCCACACGTTGGATTGTGATCGCGAAAGTTAAAAATAGATATTATTACCTTCAACTATGCTTTAGGCTTTAAAATACCTCAATCGACTTTGATACCATGTAAGAAATGAGATGTAATAGAGATAAAAATGTAGCACACCATATTGACAACAAAATCAACCATTCATTCATTTGAAGTTGCAAAGTACATATAGATGTGAGTGATTGGGTTGAATCATAATTTGACTGTAACACTCAAAGAGTTATGGCAATTTTCATCTCACGAACTTAGGATGAGATGTTGAAATGGAATCGACACCTCTACAATACAACTCCCAAATCTTGATAACTTATGTAGACAAGTGTAAAATGAACATAGATGACTAATTAAGCTTAAAACCCTAAGTGTAATTAGATAAATAAATATACTAATAGTAAAAATGATAACTAAGAGTCATCGATGAACATAATGTGACTAAGCATAGAAAATTACCAGGCAATCCTCATGGTCAAAGCACCTTAATGCCTATGAAATGACTAATGTAGAGACTAATCCTTAGCCCAATGTTAGTAAATTTGATTCATCTCTAAATATGTCACTATGTTATTCTACATAGCTAGTGACTCCATAGAAACATTACGAACCATTATTGAATAAGATGTACCTAGTTGAAGACTCTGACTTTTCCCCGTATATTTGCAAGAATTTTGAACTGTTGGTTGGGGGTATGGAAACGTTGCCTTCAGGGGAAACCCCTAATGAAGAAACATAGGAAGTTGAAGTGGATTCTGGTAAGTAGAAAGGTATTGAGTCAAGCATAGCTTCTCAGGACACTACAATGGAGGATGATCAGTGTTAGAGTGATCAAAGTAAAATTATTATTGATCTTCAATGGAATAATTTGTCTAATAGGGAGGAGGAGATGGATATCAACAAGGATGAGAAGCTTAATGATGTGGAAGATAAAGGAAAGATTGGCATAGATAATGTGGTGAAGGAGTATGAGTATGATAAGGAGGATATCCATCCCTAATCTAAGGATGTTAAGAATGACGATGACATTAATGAAGAGAAGCCTCACATTGAGGAAGAGTTGAAGGGGATGGATTATGACATTATTTACGTTTCCAAAGAGTATGTGAAAGATGAGGATAATGAGAAAGGGAATAACCTGGGTACTGCTGAGAAAGAGCCCTTTGTTAGTATGGTAATGGGAGATTTGTCTGATAAGGAGGATAATACTATTGTGTTTTTACACACGGCTAAAGAAAAATACCTTTATTCCTTCATGAATGACAATTGTTGATATCAGGAAATAAAGAAGGTTAGGGCGCAAATCAACAAACCAGATGTCAAACACTAAAAAATGCAAGATAGGGTGAGTAACAAGGGAAAATAAAATGATAATTCTCAAGATTTTTGTGCCCCTATCATGTTGTTGGCAAGAATTGACTGCTTGGAAATAATGATGGAGAATATGCTTGAGCACTTCAAGGATGGAATGAAGGCCTTGGCTAATAACCTCCTTCTGTTGGTCAACACGTTGGAGAAACTTTTTGATAACTTTGTTAGTAATAACTAAGAGGGGGGGGGGGGGGGGGGGGGGGGGGGGGGNGGGATGGGGGGGTGAATCAGTGGCCTCAAAAATTAATCCTTAAATCAACCCTTAAAACTTAACCACTAATTATGTCTCAAGTTATCTTCTGTCCTACAAGATGTATGCCTTGAAATACTTTAATCAATTTTCTACTTGTCAGATTGCTTTGTTAATCTCTCTTCTGTATGATTACCAATAAGCAGTTAACTATTTACTGAAACACAGTAAATATGTAAAGTATATCGATAAATCCAGAAATGCATATCTGAGATGTAAAATAGTAAACTGATAAACCATAAACACATAACACAAGGATTTTAACGTGGAAACCATGTTAAGAGAAAAACCACTGGGACCGGTACCCCAAATTTTCACTCTTTTGAAGCGAGCTTTGTTAGGAGCCAACCATGTAAAAGGTTACAAACACGTTGTTAGGTGTGACCTTGTTAGAGGATTTAGAAATATTTTGTCAACTTGTATCTAGCATCTAATGCTACCATCCTTGATCAAACACTCACTTGGCCTATCAATAGGTATCGGGCATATCCAATGCTACTTTTGTGATCAAAATTTTTGATACTCCTTGGGATGTAACTCAATTGTAAAATATTTTTAAGTCCTTGTCTGTTAAGAGGATTATATGCTTCAATGGTTAAACTGAAACACTAATGATCTGTTCATACATACAACTCAATTGCAGATTTTTAGATCTATTGTAGCTCCATTACTTCACTGATCAATATAATCAAATATATACCTTTTCTCCACACGTGTTCTTCTTTGTGATGCTTGTCTCACTATTTGTTAGTGTCTGCAGAATCTAGCTCTTCCTTTGGCTTGTTGATCAGGACTGAATGAAGACTTTCTTCTCCTTCAAATTTTCTTTAGCATCTTTCCTCTATTCTCTTATTCACCACACAATTCTTAATGAGTGTGTCTCTATATAGACGTGATTTCCCCTTTTCTTGGCTTTCTTGATTCTTGGTGTGTTCCACGATTCTCGCCAACAAATTTAAAGAAAACTCCTAAATTTATCTCAAAGAGATCTTTCCAACTCGACAAATTACCTTTAAATCACTTACTTATCTTCGGCTTTATCTAGATGATTAAAAAAATGATAAGTATCTGTTAATTCTATCTTTAGCTTCTTGACAACTAAGCATTTTTTCATTTTCTAAACTCTCTCTTCTGTCGGTCAATATTTTAGTTAGTTATCAGTGATAATTGATTATTCCATCAGTGCGACTTTAGTTGTCATCGGGATCTCTATCCTTGTCTTCTCCGTCGGGTAACACTGAAATTATTTCTATTGGGTTACTCTATGTTTTTCTCATCAGGCAACACTGTAACTCTGCTCATCAGTAATTTTGTGCATTAGCTCGTTGGGTAATACTATGACTCTACTCTTTTACTCTAACCGTTGGTGTGCACTGCATTGGTGTATATAGTCACTTAGTGAATACTTGACTTGTATGCATTAGTTATAGCATAGTCTTGATTCACTAGTTCTTTGAAGTTTTTAGGAAGTGTTACCATGACCATATAGATTATATCAAGTTGACATCAATGACAATACAATACATTAATTGATTTAATGCCTTGTATGATTATCAACTTAACATCTTCAAATATTCAATCAGTTACATGTCATCATTCTCTCCCTTTGGCATTGATGGAAACATGTACTACATTATCATACTATACTATTGCTAATACAATATGAAATATATAGTTTCATCAAGCTTTCCTAATGTAACTATTACAAATGTATGGTTTTTGGTAAGCTCAAATAGCCTTGATTTGATTCTTGCCACTTTCTTCTGTCTTCAATCCATTTATTGGATGGATGTAGAATCTTTCTTTCTTTGATGTGATGTGTTCTACTTCTGTGTTAAACTCTCTCCCTATGACTATTCTCCTTTATTGTGATGTCTTTTGTTAGTAACTCTCTTCCTTTCTGTCTACTCTCCCTATGGATACTGTGATGAATATGATCTTTCCCTGAGTTGATACTAGATATAATCTCTGAATCTCTGTATGTATGATAATGAGATATCTCTCTCCCTTTGACAACAATGCCAAACATCTGTTTAAGAAAATATTTGATAGTGATGACAAATAGATTCTTTCTATCCATAATATATTCCTTGAATTTCCCATTCCATCAGTAACAAATCTGGTGCTTGGAGTAGATAAATACCTTGTCGTGTATAGATTTATCTTTGAAGTTAATCTCTCTGCTTGCATCAACATGAATGATATTTTGATAATATGTAGGCTGACGCATCCTTCTAGTCAGTGTTACTGACTAGTAGACAAGGCTCTGACCCTTAGTCTCTTTCTTAAGTACTCAAATGTATCCTTGGGCAGTGGCTTGGTGAAGATATCAACCAATTGTTTCTTTGATTGCACATACTCAAGTATTACCTCTTTTTCCTGAACTTGTTCTCTCAAATAATGATACTTGATGGCAATATGCTTTGTTTTAGCATGCATGATTGGATTCTTTGAAATGTTTATTGCACTTGTATTATCACAATAGATAATTATTGGTTCTAAAATTTTCATATGCATACCTTCCAGTAACTGTTTGATCCAAGCAATATTTGAGCAGTTTGCAGTAGCATCAACATACTCTGCCTCTGCAGTAGATTGTGAGATGCATCCTTGTTTCTTGTTGATCCATGTGACAAGTCTGTCACCCATGAAGAATGCTCCTCAATTTGTGATCTTCTATTCATCAATATTTCTAGCCCAATCAGCATCGGTAAAGACCTTAAGTTCAAATTTACCTTCTCTTCTATACCATAAGCCATATTCCTTGGTATTCTTTAGATATATTAGGATTCTTTTCATAGTATTCATATGTGATTCTCTGGGATTAGCAGAAAATATAGCAACTATTCCTACTGCATGTACAATATCTGGTCTAGTATGTACAACATACATGAGTTTTCTAGTCATTGATCTATACAAAGTTTGATTTACCTCTGATAACTTGTCCTCCTTTGTTAGCTTACATCCTATTTTCATCCGTGTTCCAACTGGTTTGGACTCTTCCATCTTGAATATTTTCAGTACTTCTTTGATGTACTTGGATTGTGTAATGAAAATACCTTCATCTTTTTGCATGATCTGCAGACCAAGAAAGAACTTGATCTCTCCAAACATAGACATCTCAAACTCTTTCCTCATTTCATTTGCAAATGATTTGCATAGCATATCATTGCCTCCAAATACGATGTCATCAATGAATTTCTTAGAAATCAAAATGTTAGCATCAATATCTTCCTTTAAGTAAAGATTATTGTTTTCGCTAGTTCTTACAAATCCAATACTTATAAGATAGGAATGAAGTCTTTCATACCAGGCTCGGGGTGCTTGTTTCAATCCATACAGGGCTTTGTGAACTCTACATACCATGTCCCTCTTGTCTGGATCAACAAACCCTTATGGTTGTTCAATGTATAACTCTTCTTCAAGTATTCCATTTAGGAATGCAGACTTGAAATCCATTTGATATACCTTGAGTCCTTTATATGAAGCATAAGAAAACAATATTCTTACTCCTTCTACCCTAGCAATGGGTGCAAAGGTCTCTCCATAGTCAATTCCTTCTTCTTGTGCATACCCCTTGCATACTAGTCTTTCTTTATTTCTTGTGACTTCTCCATTCTCATTCAGCTTGTTCCTGAATATCCATTTTGTACTGATGACATTCTTGTCATCTGGTCTTGGTAAAAGTGTCCATGTCTTTTTTTTCTCTGTCTGTTCAATCTCTTCATTCATAACACTTATCCATTCATCATTATCTAGTGCATCATTAACAGATTTGGGCTCATAATCACAAATAAGACATCTTGTATTTAGAGACTTACTTCTAGTTCTCATACCAGCCTTTTTATCTCGTATGATCTGGTTCTGAGGATGGTTCCTTCTGACATATCTTTCAAGTATAGGTTCAACTCTTTATCTATCAGCTTGATCATCATTTTGTTCTTCATTCTATTCTCCATCATTTTGTGCATCATTTTGAGCAATATTCTAATCATCAGTATTTGCAACATGATCCTCGGGTGCAATGATCTATTGCTTAGGAGCTCTACATTGTTGGTAGGGTAGAGTGTCAGGTTCCTCATTGTAAGTAAACCTATTGTAGTCCTGTATTTTTTAAGTGCTTTCCTTTTCATTCTTCTCTACAAATTCATCTATCTTTACATTTGCACTTTCAACAATTTTGTTAGAGGCTTTGTTTAGACATTTAAGAGGCTTTGTTTAGACATTTATAAGCCTTTCTCTTGGTAGAATACCCTAGAAAGATTTCGTCAGATCACTCTTAGAGTCTAGTTTTTCATTTCTATCATCTTTTAAGATATAACAATGACTGCCAAAAATTTTGAAGTAACTTACATTGGGTGTGTATCCATACCATAGCTCATAAGGTGTCTTTTTGGTGTCTTTCTTCAATTATACTCTGTTCAATGTGTAAATACAAGTACTGACAGCTTCCTTCTAGAAGATTTGCGTGACCCCTTTCTCTATCATCAGTGTCCTTGCACAATCAACTATGGATCTATTCCTTCTTTCAGCAATTCCATTCTACTGTGGAGTTCTTGGTACAGAGACCTGTCTTTTGATTCCATGCTCATTACAAAAGTTAGTGAATTCATCTGAAATAAACTCCCCTCCTCTCTCTGACCTTAAGCATTTTAAATCCTTACCACTTTTCTTCTCAACCATTGTCTTATACCATATAAACATCTTAAATTCTTCTGATTTATCTTTTAGAAACAAGACTGTCATCATTCTAGAGTAATCATCAACAAAGAGAATAAAATATCTATCTCCATAATAAGTCTTTTTCCTCACAGGTCCACATAAATCAGTATGGACTAATTCTAGAATTGCATCAAATGTATGGGTTTTTCTTTTAAAACTAGACTTTGTCATTTTATTTTTTTGACAATTCTTACACATGATGTTGTCAGGCTTGGTCATCGTCGGTAAGCCTCTGACATTTCTCTTTTTCCTAATCTTTATCATGTTGTCAAAGTTCACATAACACAATCTTTTGTGCCACAACCATATGTCTTCGTTTGTGGCAATTAAACAAGTGGTGTCAATATCATTCAAATAGAATAAGTTACCAGCACCAATTAGATTTCCTAATTTATTGAAGATCTTTGCCTTGTTATTTTCAAATGCTACACTGTGACCTAAATTATTCAGTAGAGAAACACTCAATATATTATAATTCAATCTATTTTCCCAATAAGAATTTTCACATTTTATTTGGTTATTCAACATTATGGTTCCTCTACCTTCAACTAGACAAGGTATGTCATTACCCATTCTTACTGAACCACCTTTATAGCACTCAAAAGTCTCATAATTTTCCTTATCACTAGTCATATGGTGAGTGCATCCACTATCTATGATCTAGACATCCTTTTTACTAACCTTAGATATGAGTGCAATTTCTACATACCTTTCTTCATGATCATCTGAATCATCTTTTACTGCCACAAACACCATCTCGATGTCTTCATCAAATTCGGTGTCAGTATCATCATCTTTGAATTTTTCTAGGTAACTGGCTTTCTTTCCTTTGTCCTTGTAGTCTTAGGTATCTCTTCTTTCTGATTGTCAATAGCTTCTGTAATCATCTCTGTCAGACTTATTTTCAAGTGATCTGTCATTACTTCTGTCATTTTTTCTTCTATTAGTGCATCTTGCAGCAAAGTGTCCAATCTCTTTGCAATTAAAACAAACAAGTGGTAATTTACCTTTGTATTTACCTTTGCCTCTCTGCATTCTTCTTGCCATAAGTGCTTCAATTTCATCAAGATCATCTTCTTCACTTTTACTATCACTATCTTTTCTCATAGTGTTTTTATGACTTGATTTACTTATTCTCATTGAATTTTTGAATGTAGACTCTATGTTTGGTAAGACACTATTATCAAAGTTGTTCATCTCAAATGAAATCAGTCTTCCAATCAAACTATCTAGAGCAACATTGCTATTTTATACTGCTCTCATTTCTTGAATGGAAGATACTCTAATAGCATAAGTAGGAAGTAAGGTTCTTAGAATTTTACTTACCACTATATCTTCTTCTAGTATACCTCCAACTCCTCGGATAGAATTGACTACCTCTTTGATTCTTGTGCTGTACTAAGTGATGTTTTCACCTTTTGTCTTTTTGAGATCTTTAAACTTTCCTCTAAGCCTTTCTGCCTTGGCTCTCAAAACATTCTTGTCACCAACATGTACAAGCATCAATTTGTCTCACATCTACTTTGCACTCTTGCAGGTTTTCACATCTTCAAATTCAACATCGGAGAGTGATGAAGCAAGTTATATCATCATGTAATTGTGCTCATCCTTCTCTCTCAATTTTTCAACTGTTGGTTCTCTTGCGGGAAACACATATTTAGTATCTAAGTATTGAGTAACATCATTACCAATACTTGATAAGTGGAGTCTAATTTTTCTCTTCCATGAAGCAAAATTATCTTTGTTCAACTTGGACACATCTCATCTATTCATATTGTGATCTTTGGCTTAGGTCTTGAAACCTTCCTTTCTAAGCACACAAGCTATAATACCAATTTTTAGTAATACCTGAGACAGGGGGGGAGTGAATCAATGGCCTCAAAAATTAATCCTTAAATCAACCCTTAAAACTTATAACCACTAATTATGTCTCAAGTTATCTTTTGTCCTACAAGATGTATGCCTTGAAATACTTTAATCAATTTTCTACTTGTCGGATTGCTTTGCTAATCTCTCTTTTGTATGATTACCGATAAGTAGTTAACTATTTACTAAAACACAGTAAATATGTAGAGTATCGATAAAACCAAAAATGCATATGTGAAATGTAAAACAGTAAAGTGATAAACCATAAACACATAACACAAGGATTTTAACTTGGAAACCCTGTTAAGGGAAAAGGCATTGGGACCAGTACCCCAAATTTTCACTCTTTTGAAGTGAGCTCTGTTAGGAGCCAACCCTATTAAAGGTTACAAACAAACTATTAGGTGTGACCTTGTTAGAGGATTTAGAAATAGTTTGTCAACTAGTATCTGGCATCTAATACTACCATCCTTGATCAAACACTAACTTGGCCTTTCAATAGGTATCAGGTGTATCCAATGCTACTTTTGTGATCAAACTTTTTTATACTCCTTGAGATGTATCTCAATTGTAAAAGAATTTTAAGTCCTACTCTATTAAGAGGCTTATATGCTTCAATGGTTAAACTGAAACACTAATGATCTGTTCATACATACAACTCAATTTTAGATTTCTAGATCTATTGTAGGTCCATTATTTTACTCATCAATATAATAAAATATATACCTTTTCTCCACACTTGTTCTGCTCTGTGATGCTTGTCTCACTATTTTTCAGTGTCTGTAGAATCTATCTCTTCCTTTAGCTTGTTGATCAGGACTGGATGAGACTTTCTTCTCCTTCAAATTTTCTTTAGCATCTTTCCTCTATTCTCTTGTTCACCCCAGAATTCGTAATGAATTGGGTTTGTCTCTATATAGACATGATTTCCCCTTTTCTTGGCTTTCTTGATTCTTGGCGTGTTCCACAATTCTTGCCAATAGATTTAAAGAAAACTCCAGATTTATCTCAAAGAGATATTCTTGCCAACTAGACAAATCAGCTTTAAATCACTTACTTATCTTCTTCTTTATCTGGATGATTAAAACAATGATAAGTATTTGTTAATTCTATCTTTCGCTTCTTGACAACTAAGCATTTTGTCATTTTCTGAACTCTCTATTTTGTCTTTTAATACTTCAGTTAGTTATCGGTGATAACTGACTGTTCTGTTGGTGTGACTTTAGTTGTCATTGAGATCTCTGTCCCTGTCTTCTCCGTCGGGTAACACTAAAATTCTTTCCGTTGGGTTACTCTATTTTTTTCTCATCGGGCAACACTGTAACTCTGCTCATCGGTAATTTTGTGCATTAGCTCATCAAGTCATACCGTGACTCTGCTCTTTTACTCTGACCGTCGGTGTGCACTCCATTGGTGTATGCAGTCACTTAGTGAATACTTGACTTGTATGCATTAATGATAGCATAATTTTGATTTAGTAGTTCTTTGAAGTCTTTAGGCAGTGTTTCCATGACCATACAGATTATATCAATTTGACATCAATGACAATACAAGACATTAACTAATTTAATGTCTTGCATGTTCATCAACTTAGCATCTTCAAACATTCAATCAGTTACATGTCATCAAACTTGTGTCACACTCCTGCTACCAAGAGTAAAGGACTAGGTTCCTGAACCAGAGCGAAGATGAACCAGAACTCCTTGTGCAGGAAGGAAATTTTGGAGCTTAAAGCTAGTGTTGCCAAAATGACCGAGCTTGATACTAGGATGGATGAAACCCTTTTGGATTTGAAATTTTGGGAGTACCTAGTTTTTTCTATTGTTTTATTTTTGGTTAAACAATTTTATTGGTGAGAGGGTCCTTTGTTCCCCCTCATTTTTTCCTTTTAATGAGTCTACTACTAGACTTAATGCTTTATTTGTATTTATGTACTCTCTGGGTTTTGGGTCCCTGTAAAACTTGATTTTGCTCAAATTTTCAAAACATGTATCTAGTTGATCGTACATATTTAGCTTCTTTCCTCCCAATAACTTCATCATAAATGTCTACGCTGAGTGTGCTTGGAGTGAACTAGAGAGTAACTCAATGTTTTCTAATAGTGTGGATCATAGTAGCTCCTCTTAATTTGGTGCTTGTGTAAATAATTCCAATTTCATTTCTCTAACAACTTTAGTATGAGGGGGTCCTAAACTTGAAATTTTTTAATGAATTCCAAGAGCCAAATTACTTATATTGATAATATTCAATCACCCTACTTATATTGGTTTTATGTACATTGATAACTACTTGAATTTCATTATATGATTTGAAGAACATCCACTATTACCTATAAAAAATTTGTGAGACTAAGAGATACAAGGAGTTAATTCTTGAGTAGCTAGCATAAACATTTACACTATGTAATTAAACAAAAATATAGATGTGAAATAGTTGGGTTTTACATTAACTGACAACTTTCCACTTCAATTTCAACAATCCTTCCTATCTAAAATTTTACTTCCCTTTCCATTTTTAAAATCTTATTTATTTACCTTCTAGCAGTTTACTCTACATATTTCAGTGAATTATACTTTGATCTTCTTCAACAATTCAAGATGTGCTTTGTTTTTTTTTTATATGAACTAATTTCTTTAATAGATCTGCACAACTCCTTGCACAACTTAAGCTTTCTCTATAGGTTTCACTTCTTTTTTTGAAAATATATTACTTTTATGCATCCTAAACCGCAATAGTCAATTTAATTTTTTTGCCTTAAATAATTTTCTCTTTGCATGGCTATGATCTCCCCATGATCTTATTTCTTCTTTTGGAATAACCTAAATCCTCCTTGGCACTTGTGTTCAATATTGGAAATTTGATTTAAAATTTGAATCACCACTAAGCCTACTATTGAGTATGTTCGTCACTTTTCTTGTTGATTCATAACACTTGTAACAAGTACGCTCTATTATTTGCCCACACACTGACCAAGAAAGAAAAATGACAATAGTAACAAGGTATTTGTACCTTATTCACTTTGAATTCCATAGAATCAGGTGGGTTTACCTATTTTTTGCTTTATTGACTCACATAGAGTAATAACCAAGCAGATAGTGGATTTTACAAAATACTTGTTCTGCAATTTATTGGTTTGATAAAACAGAGCATACCAAATTAAAAAAGTATTGATTGAATGATAATATCGACCTACTCCATTTAGATAAAAGACTAGTGCCTTAGCCTAGGGCTCAAAGTCACTTGAAATATGCAAAATCCTCAACAATAACACTCACTTAAAATACACTTGCATACCTCTTGTAGAAAATGAATATGACTTTCATATAATTCCACATTTACATTATAGTTGTAATCATCAACTTCGTACGAAACTTCAAATCTCCTTGAAACTATTCTAAGGAAATTAATTCTCTCCTTGAAAGAAACCCTTAAAAAATATCACAATTTGCCTTACAAATAGATAAATTGAAAAGTCCTTATCTATTCAATTTAAACAAAAGCTGAAATTTAGAACAAAGACAATCATATATGGAACTTCAAATCTTCCCATGAACTTGTACTTGTATTGATATGAAATATTCACTGCATTTAAAATAAGATTTAAAACATCTATTCAAATTATTGGTCTAATACTAGAGTTACAATCTTATCGATTCCAAAACATGCCTATCTCTCTATATCCTCCCAAAATAGTCTTACAATCCTTAATATGATAACGATGTAAAAAGATTTGGACTATTTTGAGGAATCTGATTTTTTGGCAACAACCTTCAATAAGACAATAGAAAGATAAAATTTTGCAATGATGAAACAATTATGAGAATAATAGGTTGTTGCAGCAACAAGAAGCTTATTTCTTCTTGAACATGGAATCCCATCTATTAACCTCCTTGTCGGTTGGCTAGTTGAATGCCTTTTCTTGTTCAAACTTTGCAATTGCATTAGTCCACCTAGAATCTACAACTGCTTTAGCATCAATAATAAACTTAACCAAATCAACTTCAACCTTAAACATGATATCCATCAGACCATTGAAGTAACCAGTGTCAATAAATTTGTCCAGGTGTTCATTTATATCATTATTATGTCAGATGGAATAAAATTCTCCCTCCCAAATAGAATGTTTCTTTAATTCATTATTGTCATCATAGATTCAGGGGATTGGTGCATTATATCCTTATCCAAATAACTGCAACTTGTTTTTAATCAACACATCCTTCCCATTAAAAAATTCATAAGAGCATTAACTTTTGCAACCATTTTGATACTCCCAGTGATCTTTGGTGGGAAGTTATCAATGTACATCATAGTTGTATCCAACCTATCCATCAATCTTCTCCTACATTACTAAAGATTGAATATAGGTCCAAGGAATGCTATAGCCTTATAGGCCACCTTTCTTGCATCTTGTTGTGAATTGTGCAATTCATGCACTACTAATGTTTTTCATTTTAATACATTCACTCTATGTTTTGGGAAATCAAGAACAACGAAAATGGCCTTGTAATTTTATTATTCTTCTGATGTCCATACTTTTCCCTCCACAAGTGTTTTATCAACCTAAGTTTATGTAGATGTATCCACCTTGTCTATTTTTAGCATTTGAGGGGACTCATTTGTGTTTTTATGTTTTAATTCTTCTAATTGTTGTTCTTGATGATCACTTCCTCGTACTTGTTTTCGAAAGCAATCATCTAATTGAAGGTTTTCTCATACCTCTTAGACATTTCATCTATCTTTTCCAAATTCATGAATGAGACTTGAGTTATCAAATGAGAAATATCTATATCACCTATATTCTACAAATTCCAAATAATTATGTATGCCTTCCTTTCTTCTCTAATATTTAGCACATGTTTCATTTGGGTAGGAGAAGTCAAGGACCAAATATCCAATGCCTTTAATTTAGGATCAGACCTTGATACTCTAAGCACATCATCAATCTCAAACTCAGACTAGAACATGGTGTTTTCCTACTTCCTAATTTGATCAATGGTGAAGGTAGATTGTATATCCCAATCAGGCATCAATAACATGCCACTATTTTTTACCAGTTCTCTTACCTCCTCAATAGTGATCAACTCACTATCAGGATCATAATCTTGAAGTGTTTTTACAATCTCTTCATTCTTGTGTCCACCAACCTACTCTAAAATTAGGTTCTATCTCAAATCACTTTGTTTCATTTTGATCAAGAAACTTTTGAATTCGCTGGATTTGATAAAATCATCATCCTTCACAAATTCATTTACATCACATCTCTCTCAACAAGCCCTGTGGTAAGGGCCATTTCATTTTCCCCTTGATCTTCATCTTGTTTGAGTTCCCTTAATTATGCTATGATATTTCTAAAATATGTGCCCCATTCTATGACCACAGCTCTTACTGGATCTCTCTTCACAACTGTTGTTTTTTTCTTCAATATTTTTATTTTTTGATGCTTGTTGTTTGGTGGATACTAGCTCATGACCACTCTACACATCTTCCAATTCTTCTAAAGAACTTTTCCATGCAAGCCATGTGTATCCTGATATTCTTGTTGTTGAGACCCATCACTATGGAGCTGTGGTACTTATGCCATTAAGGTCTCAGATAACCCAAGCATCTTCTCAATTCTTTCAAAATATGGAGTATCAGGGTAGAAACCAGAGAAGGTAGGATATGGTTCTTTCCATTCTGTCTCTTCTCTCATTAGGTCCCTCCACTTTCTTCTCATTTCTTGGACTTCGCTCTTATATAGAAATTTTTTTACCACATCCTCATCATCCAATGGCTCATGATCTCTAATTGTAACCCAGGGAGTCATGTTCTTAATTCTTTCTTAAGGAAACACTCCGAATGAGAGAACCTAGAAACACTATTGACCTCATCAAAATTCTTCTTATCAATACAGAAGGCATATACTATCCAAGGCCTAGGAACAAATGTGTCTCTCTTTTTCCCCTATAAATACTCCTTATCAACTTTGGTGATCTTCTAGATGATTTACATGAAGGAAATGCTGACAGGAACAAATTTTGGTAATACATGTGGGTGCTGAGAACATCCACAGATCCTGATGATAGTAAAGTTGTCAAAGTAAAATAAATCCCCTCAATTATGACTAATTGGCCAACTTAGAACAAACTGCCAGGGTCTTAAAATCTTCCTTACACCAATGGATACTTTCTCCCTATTAATTCCTAGCATATCCATGATTGGAGTAACAATCTAATTTTCAAAATTTATGAAAGAGGATTGACTATACTTTCTGTCCCATACCCGAGTCCACCTCTGCAAGGGAATTTAACCTCTGAACTCTTATTTAAACAACTCTAACTCTTTATCCATGAACTTGTCATTGTAAAACATAGTTAAAAAACATCATGATTGAATAATGCTTGAATGTATGAATAGGAGAACCATTTTGAATCTACACCAAAGTATTTTTTATGTAATCCACCACATTTTTTACAAAATCATAATCTTTATTTATTTCTAGATGTTGAATATCCATGACTATTATCAACAAATGAGCTATCAATTTTGTATCTCCATCAAATCCCAAAACCTTACACAATCCTTAGGTTTTACATTTCATATAGTACTTGAGAAATGAAATGTCAAAAGGTGGTTTTAAATTATCAGGGACCTTGACCAACCTTCCATCTACCCTAGGCTTGTATCTAGGCATTTCATCCCATTTGATAACTTTGTCACACCTTTCATAAACACTTGCTATCTGTTCCAAATCAATTTATGTACATATGGTACCATAAATCTTAAAGGTCTCCACACTATATTTGTCTATAGAAACTAGGGAATTTTTGTTCTTCCTCCTAATCACCCTAGACACAGAACAATATTTCTTTTCCAATTCCTTGATTAAATCAACATCAACAGGTACAATTAACTTGTCCATATTCAAATTAAATAAATTGTCCATGTTGGCTTAAACCTATTAATCCAGAAGTAATGAAAAAGAAAATTACCCGAATAATTGAGAGTGAGTGGATTTCTATACTAGCACCATGAATCTTTCCATTCCATCAAATTAGTACTTGTTGCAGTAGAAGTTCCTAGTAACAAGTCTGCAAACTCATCCACATACTTCTTTATCACCACTACCTTTTTACTAGTAGTCTTTGAAACTCCACTTGACATTGCCTTACTCATCTTGAAATTAGTAGATATACACCTTCGCCAAGTTGAAAAACAACTATAAATCAAGCTTAGAACACAATTTATGCTACTCCTCTCAAAATCTCTAGGAAGCATAAATCAACTGCACCAAAGGGTAAAGTAAAAAGTTGTGTCATAGTAGAGGATAATTTTAAGGGTTCTAGAAAAATAGTTTTGGCCAGAAAAGTTCTAGCCAAATTTTTTTTGGCCCGACATATGTATCACACATGCGGCACCATGTGGCGTCGATATTGCAAAAGGGTTCAGGCTAAAACCATTTTGGCCAGAACCCTTAAAAACCATATATACCCAAAAAATTTCCCCAAGCGTCTCATTTAAACGTGGCCTCTTCCGAGATCTGTGGAACAGGTTTGGTGATCTTCAGTTGAAATAGGTAGTTTTTTTTTAATTTTCTTATTTTTATTTATATTTTTTAAGTTTTTTTTTTGTTATTTTAATGTAGTTGTTGTATTATTTAATGTTTTTTGTTGTAATTTAGTAACTCTTAATTATAGAAAATAAATAATATGGTTTTATGCAGATTAAGTTATTTAGTTAATATTTAATTTTTTTCCAGTTAAGAAAATATGTTAGTTAGTTAGTTAATTTATTTAGTTTTATTACATATGTTTCAAAATATTAGGAAAACATTACAAAAAATTAGGAAAATGTTACAAAACAATAGGACCAACATTTCAAAACATTAGGAAAATGTTACAAAATATTAGTAAAATGTTACAAAACATTACAAAAATGTTACAAAGCATATGGAACATAACATTGTAAACATTAGAAAAATATTACGAAAATGTTACATTAAAACCATATACATAAAAGCATACATTAAAGTAGGCTAGTTGTAAACATATGCTAGTTGTAAACCTAGACTAGTTGTAACTCAAAGCCTCTAAAAAATCAAACACTCTAACCATATTGAACCTTAATATTAATCTTAATTTTCTACATGTAATCCTTACCCTAACACTAAACCCACATGAACCCTTTACCATAATTAATTTAAAAGTAGTTCCGTAAACCTACTTGAGAAATAAACCCTAACATGAAACTGGAACATGAACCAATATAAACCCTAACACTATACAAACATGAACCCTAACCATAAACCTAATTTAAAATTATATCCCTAAACCTAATTGATAAATAAACCCTAACATGAAACCAACATGAAACTGGAACATGAACCAACATAAACCCTAACTATAAACCTAAATAAAAAGTAGATCCCTAAACCTAATTGAGAAATAAACCCTAACATGAAACCAACATGAAATTGGAACATGAACCAACATAAACCCTAACACTAAGTAAACATGAACCCTAACCATAATCTAATTTAAAAGTAGATCCCTATACCTATTTGAGAAATAAACCCTAACATGAAACCAACATGAATCCTAACATGAAACCAACATGAAACTGGAACATGAACCAACATAAACCTTTACACTAAAAAAACATAAATCGTAACCATAAACCTAATTTAAAAGTAGATCCCTAAACCTAATTGAGAAATAAACCCTTGTTGGAAAGTGACAATGCAAGCAATTGTTATTTTGTCACTGATGTCAAACCTTAACTGGTGAGACTATTATTATCTGTTTGAGTACCATATCTATTGAGTGATGAAAAATATTTAACAAGAAGATCAAGTGAATGGTTGAGTTAAGGAAAATAAAAGGGTACTTGATCAGTTGGCACTCTGGAAAAGTAATTAGTTGTTTATCTTTCAAAGACATTTTCTGGCTACTTTGTGCCTAGCAATTTTGGCTTGTGCCGAGCGAAGTTGCTTGTGCCGAGAAAATTTGTTTGTGCCGAGTGAAGTTGTTTGTGACGAGCAAGATTGTTTAGTGCCGAGCACTAGTGAAATTTTGAGTGGAAACAGTGATGTTGGCCGACTTACAGTATTTGGATTAATGATGAAATTTGAGATCTCTGGCCGACTTAGTAAATTTTATTGAGATATGTAAAGTTAATTAAAGATTGATCCACGTCATTTAATGTATGGGTAACCATAATTAATGCATGTTTTCAAGATTTAATTAGAGAATACTTTGGAGAAGTAAATATAATGTAATGATGGAATGATCCATTGGATCTGACCTAACCTAAGATCTATAATCTTGATTAAGTGGCAAAGAATTATCTGACCTAGATAGAGAGGTATATGATAACCTCAAGGGGTTATTCATTGTGTGTGCATGTGGATGTGGATGTACTGATTGGTGTACATGTGTGTATGCAAGAGGATTGCATAGTTGGTTTACTGATTGGCATGACCTAGTAGAGAAGGCTGAATACAGAAGCAGAAAGTTGCATGTGTGATTGCTTGACAGATTTCCAAGCAAATCAGAAGATTGAAATTACAATGCAGACCATCTAGTAAGTTAACATAAAAGTTGTAATTAGATTTGAATTTGCAAAGTAAGTTGTATGTATCAGATCACAACTGCTGATTAATTTCTAACCATTGTATCAGTTAAAATCCTTTAACAAGGTTGACCTAACAGTCATTTGTATAAATACTCTAACAAGGTGACATTCAAGTGGAATGTTATAAGTCCTCTAACAAGGCTACTCCTAACAGGGTGATTAAATCCTTTAACTAGGTCACACCTAACAGTGTGTTATTGTAACCTTTAACAAGGTTGGCTCCTCGTAGAGCTCACTTCAGAAGAGTGAAACTTGGTAGCATGTTACTGGTAGTTTTTCCCATATTGTGTTTCCACATTAAATACATGTGTCAACTTGTGTGAATGTTTATGGTTTGTTTTATTGTTATGTTTCTACAAGCTAATTACATTAGATAGTAAACTTCATTATTAAAGTTGTTGACATATGCTACTGCTATCGAGTAGATCTGAAATACAGAAAGTTTCATTTGCTACATCTAGACCTCAGGATAACTGATTCACCCCTCCCCTCTCAGTTATTCTAAATTCATTCTAACAAATGGTATCAGAGATTTGGTCTCGTGAATTTTTTTTGAAGGTACTTGGTGTGAAAAGATCAAGATGTATAAAAAGGAGGTTCCAAAGCTGAACAAAGATAACTTCCCTGCATGGCAGATTTTGATGAAACTGCATCTAGCCGGTATTAGAGATGATGCTAAGTGACTTATTGAAAATTACTCTGTATCACCTACTACTCCTCTCATAGCTGCACAACTAAGAGAAAAGAAAGAGCACAATCAAGCAATGTTGGAGATTGCATCCTCATTGAGCTATTCAGAGTTTGATGATATAAAGATCTGCACAAATGCAAAGCAGATGTGGGATAAACTAGCGACTGTCTATGGTGGAGACACAAAAGTGTCGAGAGCTAAATCAGAAAGTCTAAGAGGTAAGTTTGATGAGATGAATATGCAAGAAGGTGAAAATGTTAATCAGTATTATGGTTGAGTAAAAGAAGTTGTAAATGCCATTAGACGAGCTAATGGAACAATAGATGAGAACACTATTATGAGCAAGGTACTGAGAACTTTACTTCCTGTATATGCTATTAGATTTTCTGCAATTCAAGAACTGAGATGTACTCCTAACAATAATCTGAATCTAGAAAATCTGATAGGCAGACTCACTGCATTTGAAATGTCAAATTATGATAAATACAATCCACAAGGTATTGATTATGCTTTTAGATCACAACTGGTTCTCAATAAATCTAACAAAGGAAAGAAACATGTGAACAGTGATAGTGAAACTACTGATGACGATCTTGAATAACTTGAAGCACTTATGGAAAAAAGGTTGTCTAGAGGAAAAGGAAAATACAGAGGTAAACTTCCTATTATTTGTTTTTCATGCAATAAAGTTGGTCATATAGCTACTAGATGTCCTAATAAGAATGTAAAAGATGAAAGAAAGCACAACAAATACAAAAAATACAAAGATAGAATGGATGACCGAGACTTCAGGAAATATAAGGATTACAAAGACAAAGGTAAGAAATCTTGTTATATTGCTGAAGAAACTTCTCACAATGATACTAACAATTCTGATGACAATGATATAGAAGTTGTTTATGTTGTAATGAAAGAAGATTCTGATGATGATGAGAAAACTACATTAATTTCTTATAAAAGTAAAGGTGATCCTTGGATCATTGATAGTGGTTGTTCCCATCATATGACTGGTGACAAGGATAAGTTTTAAACCCTAAACCAATGCAAAGGAGGATATGTAAAATTTGGTAATGATGCACCATGTCTTATCAAAGGTAAAAGATTGATTAACTTGACTACAAAAATTAGATGTGATAATGTGTATTGGGTTGATGATCTTAATTACAATTTGTTGAGTGTTGCATAGCTGAACACTTCTGGTTATAGAGATGAGTTCCATCACAAAAAAGAAAAGATCTATGACTCTACTGGAGAACTAGTCGGAAGTGGTGATCAAACTAAAGGTAACTTGTTCTATCTGGATTTATCTGAAGAAACATGTTTGTTTGCATAGTATAATGATGTTTGGTTATGGCATAAGAGGTTGTGTCATGTGAACTTTGATAACTTGGTAAGAATAAGTAAATTGAAAAAGGTTAGAGGGCTACCTAAGTTAAAGAAACCTGAGAACGTAATGTGTAAACAATGTCAACTAGGAAAGATGACTAAGTGTAGTTTCAAGAGTAAAACACATATTTCAGAGGAAATTCTGGAATTAGTCCATACTGATCTCTGTGGTCCCATTGGAGAAAGAAGCTACTGTGGTGCTAGATACTTTACTCTATTTGTTGATGATTATTCAAGGATGATGACTGTAATGTTTCTCAAGGAAAATTTTGATGCATTCCAGTTATTTAAATGGTACTTAGCTAAAGTTGAAAAGGAAACAGGAAAATTTTTGAAATGATTAAGATCTGACAGAGGTGGAGAGTTTATTTCTAATGATTTCAATAGGTTCTGCAATGACCGAGGCATAAAGAGACAGATGTCTTCACCCAAGACTCCTCCACAAAATGGTATTGCTGAACGTAGGAATAGAGCTACCATGGACTGTGCAAGAACACTAATGATGGAGAAGAATGTTGCACATAAATACTGGAAAGAAGCTATAAGTACTGTGAATAGAGTACAAGTCAAGAAAGGTACAAATGCTACACCTTATGAACTTTGGTATGGTTATGCACCTAGTGTAAAGTACTTTAAAGTATTTGGAAGCAAATGTTTTATATTGAAGGATAACAGAAATGGAAAACTTGATGCTAAAGGTGAAGAAGGTATATTCCTTGGTCATTCAATGAAAAGCAAAGCATACAAATGTTTGAATTCTAATACTAACAAAGTTGTAGAAAGTGCAAATGTTAGAATTGACGAGTTTGCATAAAGGAATGAAGCTAAAAGTACACAAGAGCCTAGAATATATAGATCATTTGTATATCTGGATGAGGAAGATCCTAATACACTACCTAAGCCTACTACCGAGCAACAACATGCACCTGCCGAGTCATAGAGTGGAGTTGCTGAGCAACAGGAAGTGAATGCCGAGCTATCTGATGGAGATGCCGAGTCTCAGAATCAACTAGAACTGAATACAAATAATGAACCTAAAGAAAGAACTAAGCCTATTCTAGCAGAATATGTGAGGAGACACCACAATTCTGATCAAATCATTGGATTGAAGGATTCTACAGTTATGACATGAAGTAAGTTGAGAGATGGCACATGTTTATTATGTGAATTTGAGCCCAAAACAGTGAAAGATGCTTTAGAAAATGAAGATTGGATATAGGCAATGAATGAGGAAATTGAATAATTTAAGAAGAACAAGACGTGGACACTTGTACCTAGGCCGAAGGATAAAAATGTAATTGGTACAAAGTGGGTATTCAAGAATAAACTGAATGAACATGGAGATGTGACAAGAAACAAAGCTAGACTGGTATGCAAGGGTTATGCACAGGAGGAAGGAATTGACTATGGTGAAACATTCACCCCAATTGCAAGATTGGAAGGAGTCAGAACCTTACTTTCATATGCAGCCTATAAAGGATTCAAAGTTATCAGATGGATGTGAAGTCTTCATTTCTCAATGGTATCTTGGAAGAAGAAGTGTATATTGAGCAAGCTGATGGTTTTGTTGACCCAAAAAAAAGGAATATGGTTTGCAGATTGCACAAAGAATTATATGGGCTGAAGAAAGTGCCAAGAGCATGGTATGAGAGATTGCACAATTATCTGATCAAGATTGGATTTGCAAGAACAAATGACAATAGCAACCTGTACTTAAAGATAGAGCAAAGCAAAGGTACATTATTAGCTGAAATTTTTGTAGATGACATCATATTTAGTGAACAATATGTGTTATGCCAAAAATTTGCAACAAAGATGCAAACTGAATTTGAGATGTCTATGTTTGGTGAAATAAAATTCTTTGTTGGCTTACAAATTTATCAAATGAAGAATGGTATCTATATCACTCAATC
>MU227969.1:784137-795047 GCA_018584345.1 Thuja plicata | reverse complement strand
GTTTTCTACTAACCCCAAGGAAACTCACATGATGGCAGTAAAAAGGATTCTAAGATATTTGAAAGGAACTGATGACTATGGTCTATACTACAAGAAGAATGACAAGTTTGAACTTAGAGTTTACACTAACTTTGATTGGGCTGGAAATGTTGATGACAGGAAAAGCACTACTGGTGGAGAATTTCTTTTAGGAAAAACATTGATCTCATGGACAAGCAAGAAACAAAACTGTACCTCACAATCTACAGCTGAATCTGAGTATGTGGCAGTAGCAGTCAACTGTTCTAACATTGTGGTTGAAGATACTACTAAAAGGTATGAAGGAAGAAATCATTGAACCAGTTGTCATATATTGTGATAACATGAGTGCCATTAATATTTCTAAAAACCCTGTTATGCACTCAAAGACAAAGCACATAGCTATCAAGTACCATTACTTGAGGGAGCTAGTTCAGAATAAAGAAGTGATACTGGATTATGTGAACACTAAAGAATAATTAGCAGACATATTCACAAAGGCACTACCCAAGGATGCTCATGAGTATCTATAAGGTATAATGGGGGTGATTCCCCTAACTGAGGCTAATCAAGTTTTGAATGGTACTGTTGCATCAAATATTACATTCAAAATACTTGACACATTGATGCACAGTAAGCCACACTTTAGGATGTTGACTAAAGTTGTGAAGTTGGAAAAGGATAGAAAAGAAGATTAGTCATGATCAAGATGACAGGCTCAGCATGATAGTGAAGATCTACATGATAAAGATATCAAAGTCTTTGGCATTGTTGTCAAAGAGGGAGAGATTACATAGAGGAAGAAGTATAAAGAGGGAGAGATTACATAGAGGCAGAAGTTACTATTGAAAATAATAAACTGATTATCTACTTAGAGGGAGTCTATAGATGATTAGACATAGATGATTATAGTGTGATTACAGACACTGAGGGAGAAATGTTTTACAGATGAGAATTATAATGAAGCTAAAGACACTAATGAAGATTTGTTCATATCAAGGAACACAGGTGATTTTTTGGATTGTATGGTAACTATGCTTGTTAAATCATTGTTTTAATATTTTGTGTTGCCATTAATGCCAAAGAGGGAGATTGTTGGAAAGTGACAATGCAAGCAATTGTTATTTTGTCATTGATGTCAAACCTTAACTGGTGAGACTATTGTTATCTTTTTGAGTACCATATCTATTGACTGATGAAGAAAATTTAACAAGAAGACCAAGTGAATGGTTGAGTTAAGGAAAACAAAAGGGTACTTGATCAGTTGGCACTCTGGCAAAGTAATTAGTTGTCTATCTTTCAAAGACATTTTTTCTGGCTACTTTGTGCTGAGAAAGTTTGGCTTGTGCTGAGCGAAGTTGCTTGTGCCAAGAAAAGTTGTTTGTGTCGAGCAAGTTTGTTCAGTTCTGAGCACTAGTGAAATTGTCGAGTGGAATCAGTGATGTTGGCCGACTTACAGTATTTGGATTAATGATGAAATCTGAGATCTCTGGCCGACTTAGTAAATTTTATTGGGATATGTAAAGTTAATTAAAGATTGATCCACGTCATTTAATGTATGGGTAACCGTAATTAATGCATGGTTTCAAGATTTAATTAGAGACTACTTTGGAGAAGTAAATGTAATGTAATGATGGAATGATCCATTGGATCTGACCTAACCTAATATCTACGATCTTGATTAAGTGGAAAATATTTATCTGACCTAGATAGAGAGGTATATGATAACCTCAAGGAGTTATTCATTGTGTGTGAATGTGGATGTGAATGTACTGATTGGTGTACATGTGTGTATGCAAGAGGATTGCATAATTGGTTTACTGATTGGAATCACCTAGCAGAGAAGACTAAATACAGAAGAAAAAAGTTGCATGTGTGATTGCTTGACGGATTTCCAAGCAGACCAGAAGATTGAAATGACAAAGCAGGCCATCTAGTAAGTTAACATCAGAGCTATAATTGGATCTAAATTTGCAAATTAAGTTGTATCTATCATATCACAACTGCTAATTACTTTCTAACCATTGTATCAGTTAAAATCCTTTAACAAGGTTGACCTAACAGTCATTTGTATAAATCCTCTAACAAGGTGAAATTCAGGTGGAATGTTCTAAGTCCTCTAACAAGGCGACTCCTGACAGGGTGATTAAATCCTTTAACTAGGTCACACCTAACAGTGTGTTATTGTAACCTTTAATAGGGTTGGCTCCTCACAGAGCTCACTTCAGAAGAGTGAAACTTGGTAGCATGTTACTGGTGGTTTTTTCCATATTGGGTTTCCAGGTTAAATACTTGTGTCAACTTGTGTGAATGCTTATGGTTCATTTTATTTTTATGTTTCTACAAGCTAATTGCATTAGACAGTAAACTTCATGATTAAAGTTGTTGACATATGCTACTGCTGCTGAGTAGATCTGAGAAACAAAAAGTTTTATTTGCTACATCTAGACCTGAGGATAACTGATTCACGCCTCCCCTCTCAGTTATTCTAAATTAATTCTAACAACCCTAACATGAAACCAACATGAACCCTAACATGGAACCAACATGAAACTAGAATATGAACCAACAAAAACCCTAACACTAAACACACATGAAATCTAACCATAAACCTAGTTTAAAAGTATATCCCTAAACTTAATTGAGAAATAAACCAAGTTAATCCCTATACCTAAACATGAAATATTAATCTACATATAACTAGGCTAGTTGTAAACCTAGACATAATTGACCATAACTCAAAGCCTCTTTTCATTAGAAAATATGTATACATATGATTAAATAATATTTCTTTCAAACATATGTATTTGTGTTTTCTTTTATTTATTTGTAACACATGTGTTTAAATAGGCAAGTAAATTAGAATTTTCATGTTTCTTAAATTTGTACATATATATTTCATTAAACTAGATGATTATAATGTACATGTGCAAAGATCTATATATATCCCTGTTTATACTTTTGCATATATCTATTTTATCTATCACATGGCATCAGCTAGAGGGGTATCATTTACAGATTTAGGAGGATAGTGTACATGGGGGTGGTAGTGACCACTCTTCACATAGATCTTCCAGTTCTAGAGAGGCCAGGGAGAAGATATTTGCTTCTACCATTTCTAGATTGAGACGAGCTATAGAGACTCTTGATCAGGCTATTCACTCATCCACCACCCTTCCTAATAGGGATAGGGTGAACATTATTAGAGAGGAATTGCTTCGTATGATTGAAATAGTTCAATCATACAACCCTTATGATAGCATTAGTATTGATACCTTCTTTACTTCTCTCTCGCACACCATTTTAATGGTATTGTGAAGTATAGGCATATTGTCTCAGAGGTTTCCACCGCTATGTTGAGGACCATGTTTCCTCATTACCCGGACATATCTCAGGTGACAGGATATATGAATACTAGATTCAAGGATGACCTTGTTACACAAATTATATATCCTCGATGGTTGGATGCTCATCATAGGTGGCCCTAGAAGGGTGAGCTTCCACTATATTTCTACAAACAATTGTTTGCAAAATTTCATTTGCAATACAACATTAATTATAAAAGATTTCTTGGTCATTTTGGGTTGGGGAGGAGGAGATTATTTGAAAAATTCAGAGGGCCTAATGCCCCAATGTCCGTTAATAACCTAGAAAAGGTGGGTAAAAACCTTTTGGTCATACCAAAAGGTTTGTAAATGCTAGCTGCAGGACATAGTGTAACAGATGACATGATCATGAGGGATGTATTTTCTAGTATTGTGAGTATCATGACATAGGTTTAGGAGATTTCCTCCGATCATTTGGGAAGATACATGTTATGTTCCTAAAATGGAATTACTCCACCTACATAGGATGTATCCTCTAGTGATGATCCATACCAGATAGTAGACATACCATCTCCCCTAGAGGTTGCAGGTTTATCATATTTGGACCATTTGCATCCTATGGGCGCATGTTTACCTAGTGATCTACTTTGTGCATATCAGGCTTTACAGATAGTTGATGGGGTTCCTCTTAGGGAGGTCCCATCATTTGTCACCATCATTCTTACTAGATCTACTAGATCAAATTCTCAGGGTGCATAGAGATAGGTTGATATTACTCCACCACCTACAACTCCTCAATAGACTATAGTTGATGAGTATGCACCTCCCCAGACTACTCAGCCCATTTCATCACATCCAGCTCATCAAAATTGCACATACTTACTTACAGATGCCTTGATTGATCACGCAGAGGTGTTCTTTCATGATTCAAATTTGAGCAATATAGGGAGAGCATTACTTGTTGCTACGGTATATATTTATTTAAAAAACTTACACATGTATCTATTTGAGTATAAATAATTTGAATTTGAATTTTTATTATGATATATAATATATGTAGTCCAGGGTATTCTCAAGAGTATGGTGATATATAGAGATTTATAGACTCTTGGCGATCCTCTACATCATGACACATAGTTAAATTTAGATGTTTGTTCAAAAAAAATATTCTATGATCATAAGTATTTAATTTATTATACATGTATGTATGCATGACACATAGATTTCTTTTATTTCACACAAAGATTAGGAGGAGGTTGACCATCATTAGGTAATGGATCAAGACATGGCCCTAGTTGAGCACACATGCTATTTTACATATTTCATGTCATACATCTATTTTAGACATTTCATATACATGTTATTTCAAACATATCTACATGTTATATGTTCATGTTTCATTTCATATTTTAGACATTACATATATATATATGTCCATTTTAGTCATTTCATAAATGTACATGTTATATGTTCATTTGTTATTTCATATTTTAGACATTACATATATACATGTCCATTTTATTCATTTCATATATGTGCATGTTATATGTTCGTGTGTTATTTCATATTTTAGACATTACATATATACATGTCCATTCTAGTCATTTCATATGTGTACATGTTATATTTTCATGTGTTCTTTCATTATTTAGACATTACATATATACATGTTCATTTTAGTCATTTCATATATGTACATGTTATATGTTCATGTGTTATTTCATATTTTAGACTAATTTTTATACATGTTACGTATACATTATGTTATGTCATTTACAACCTTAATGTTTTGAATGTTCATGTGTTCATTAAATAGACTAATTTGTCATATGAATATTTTTTCTATTGCATATGAAAGGATCAAAAAATTACATCAGAGTATAAGTCATATCAAAATAGTTACACGGGGGCTCGATAGAACCACAACCATATCAAAAAGAGGCTCAAAATATTACAATTACCAACATCACGGAGTGTATCTTAGAAAAGAGAACTAACTATAGACTTTAGTAGCTATCCTAATCAGAAGGAACATCATGTTCATCATCTGACTCATTGGAGTCTGGGGCTACGACATTGTATCCAATGATCCAATGGGTTGGGAATATTTTTGTGTTATTAGTTGTCCTGTCACCTGTAGGTATATTAGATTGCTTCACCTGGTCAATGAATTCAGCAAGCTTACTGTCAAACTGAGGTCCCAGTTACATGCACTATGTAATTCTTACTGATGGTGGTTTCACCATCTCTCAAAATCTGATGGAATTTACTCTCCATCTTTATAACAGCTGTAACCTCCATCTCCTGCGGAAGCCTCCGAGTTGTGGGAGATTACTGAGATAAAGTGGGCGCCTTCTGGGAGCATTCTTTCATTTTGGATGACTTTCTTGAATTTTATTTGTTGGGGTCTTGCTCCTTGCATTCCATCTTAATCCTCTTCCTACTCATTCTCAACTGTGGCTCCTGCAAGTAATTTTTCTACCATGGCCGTTGCGTTAGTTTTGGCATGTGATTATGCTCTAGGGTCGATAATAATGCTTTTAACAAAGCCTTTATTCTTGTTTTTAATATGGGTGCTATTTCTCTCTCCATTATGACCACCACCGTAACCTGGGGAAGTGGAGGCCATTAATGGCACACCCACTTGGGCACGCAGGAAGTAGGGTAGCACGCTAAAATGAAATCCCTAGTTGCAGAGTAGTCTCCTCATCTCTGTCATTCCAAAAATGCATGACCTCTCATCATCATATGAATATTTTTCATACATGCAAACTTTAAAATGCAATTAATATTACTAATTTTTCATATGAATATGTTGCATGCCTGTAAAGTTTAAAGCACAATTAATTTAACTAATTTGTCATATATGTATATTTTTCATACATGTAAACTTTAAAATAAAATTAATGTAACTAATGTGCCATATGTATATTTTTCATACATGTAAACTTTAAAATACAATTAAGTAATCTAACTAATGTCATGTAAGTAATTTAAAGTTAATATTTTAAGGGGATGTCTTAAGGGGAGGTCATACATCAAAGCATGCACATATCAACATACATAACAAAGAATGAACATATCAACATACATAAAAGCATACATCAAAGTATACATAGCTATATATTAAAACCATTGAACCATCAAAGTATACATAAAAGAATACATAATTTACCAATCATGCATAACTATATATATATATATATATATATATATATATATATATATATATATATATAAANATATATATATATATATATATATATATATATATATATATATATATATATATAAACATACATGTAACAACATACATAAAATAATATATCCAATATCTAATACATTAAATAAGAGTTCAAATATGAATGTACGAGAGCTACAAAAATAAGTTTATCCTAAAGCTCCTGATACATATAGTCTAGATCCTCTCTATCTTTTATTATCTCCATAAAAATTTTCATGTTCTTCAATAGTAAACCTCAACTTTTCATTGCCATATCCTCTTTTTTGCAATGTCTCAAATCACAACTTTGTTTCTATAACCAAGTGACTGTAATGTATAAATTTTTGGCCAACCATGTATTCAATAAATTGAACACTATTTTTGTCTTTCTTTATTTTCTGATAATAGGTTCCTTCAATAACAACTGACCTACTTAGATATGATTGTCCATCACCATCTTCAATTTCTTTTGGCAACTTGTATTTTTCTTTCATGCATCTTAGTAGATAATAATCTACACTTTCCACATTTTCAGGATCCGCAACCACAAAAAAAAGTATCACCTATACAAATAGATTCTATTTAAATTTAAATCAAAATTTTAAGATTAAATTTGAACATCACTTGCAAGATAAATTAAAATTAAATAAAATAACATGTATGTGCATGCACCTGTAACAACTAAATCATAAACACGCTCGTAATTAGCTAAATATATAGGATAATGAATATTTATGGCAATGTCATCATCCTCATAAGGAGGCATTATGATTAACTCCTTCATATCCCATTGTGAAACATATACATTTCCAATATTCTCACATTGACTCATTGGATTGTCCTCAACACAGTCAACACAAAAATATAATTTTTCTCTTACTTGAATCAATAGAGGCTTGTTTTGTCTTGTTGTCATCAATTGATGTAAACTTTTAATACCAAAAATTCTTTGACAATTTTAAGGACTAGATCAGTCTATATCTGTTACAAATATGAAATAAAATTTGCACATTTTTATATCAACAATTATGATAAAATATATGGGTCTATGCAGCATCATGGTATGCCAAAAACTGGCAATGTGAAAAAATTAGTTTTTCACTCGTCCAAAAGCACCCAAAATTTTGTTGATTTTTGAGTAGGCCTAGGTGTCAGTACACCTGGCCAAGCCAAAATCCAAAGCTAAAGCATTATCAGATGTCCAATAATATCTAATGTTTGGTAATATCGAATGTGCGATATTCATCAGTCATAATATATTGTTGCTCACGGCTGCGTTCAACATTTTCATTGTGAAAGCATTGAAGCAGCGAGAATCTGAGCCCTTAAAATCATATATATGATACCTATCTGATATCTAATTTGCTATAGTACACAAGGTAAGTGAAATTTAGAAGTTTCACTCTTTTTTTTTTTGTTTTTGCATTGAAATTTAATGTTTTTTTTAAAACTAGGTTTTATATGATATTGTGTATTGTTTTTTAAAATTGATTATAAACTAGATTTGAAATTTATATTGTTTATTCTATTATGTTTTTGAATCAGACATGGATTCAGACCAATCTAAAAACCCCCCCTCTCAGTCTGTGAACAATCCAGAATCACCTCAAAACAATCCCCTGCCTTTAGAAGACCAACGGTTCTCAAACCCTCGACCAATATAGGATCTCATAGGAGATAATCTAAATCATCTTAGAGGATATCAAAACACATATGCGAATATCCCCACCTTGCGTCCCATGTTTTCCACATTGAACTCCATTATTGAGAGCATGGAGAAACTCACAGAACAACACAATACTGCACTTTTTTGGCATGAATCCATGCATGCCCAATATGATGATGGGCTTGACTACGATCAAGTTATGGATCTAAACATAAAAAAGCATGACATATGTTACATTGTTTTTGATCCCAAAACTGGTTTAAAAGTAGACCCTAAAAAAACCAAGTTGTCAATTAAATGGTGTACAAATGATGCAATACGTGACAACTTTTGGGATCACTGGTGGATAGTTTTTGATAGACCACCCCACAGCAATTTGGATGTCCCATTCTATTTCATTCAGAAATTATATGTTGAATTTGTGCTTGGTCACAAAGTCAATTACTGGAGCATGAGACAAAACCAGGGCATGGGCTTAAGCACTCCCTAGGATAGGCCTAGGGTACAGCAGGTGAAGTTTCGCACATATGTCCCCCCTCTGAGATTTCACCACCTCCCACTATACAGCATCCAACATTATTTCTAAGGCTGGATCGTAGACTATTCAAGCCATTCATGCCTTGATTGATCTACTCATTAGGCAGAGTGCCGCATTGGTGCCTCCTCATACTGATGCTTCTGGCCCTTCCACATCCTCCACGAGCTCACATGTTTGTGTGCCTCATACTTGCGTTATGTGCAAGAATATGTGCTTGGGTTCCCTGAATGATAGTGTTGCATATAACTATGTGTTCAAGGTGGAGGATACTACACAACACACTACAGGCACTAAAGCACCCCATGGAGATGTGCATAAGGTGCATACAGAGTCATGGACTCCTACTATTAAGGTAAGAGTAAACAATTAACTTGTTACATTGTATTTAATTTTAAATGTTTATATTTTTAATAGAATTTTATTATAATGATTGCCCACTTATGTTTTTTATACATGTTTCATTTATGTCTAGTTGATGACAGAGGAGGAGATGGCACAGGTGGAGGGGTCCACGCTTTCGGCCATTTCATTTGGCCTTGACACTTCCACGGTACATATGTTTTATTGTACTCATTGGTTTCCTTTTATTATAATATTGTATACATATATTTTCTAATTTTTATGATCATCTTATTACATACTGATGTAGGTTTCCAAAGTTGCCATTGGAGGGCAATGTGAGGGGGTTCAGGCATCTTGTGTTGACAAGGGGAAGGTAATTAAGTATTTTAGATTGATTAAGCATACATGTATACTTGTCACTTGTGTGTACTCATTTTTAATTACATGTTTTCTTTGATAGAGGGTTGTTTCTGATGATGTCGTGAGACCGGTTTGCCATGATAGAGTCACAGGCATCTCAATTTGCAGTGATAGCCCCATAGTACGTATATTTATAAATTTATTTGTGTGTAGTTTACTATCAAGTATATATTTAATATGATCAAGTCATGATTGTATGAAACTTATCTGTTTGACTTTGTAGGTCACCCCTAGTTTGAGGGAGGTACCATGCCAATGGTTTGTATCAATGATGACCCAACCAACATTTCCTAAAGAAAGTTCAACAGAGGTAAGTTTTGATGTTAATTAAGTTATATGTAAACCATGTATTTGCTACCAAGGATTTAACATTAAATAGTATAAATCTTACATCAATCTCATGTTTACAAACATATATATAGGTTAGAGTTGACATTGGTGGTATTGTCCCTTCGCAACTAAAGACATATATTATGTCTCCTGGACGCATGAGGAAACCAAGAGGTGAGGTACATGAGAGTTCAATTTTAAAAAAATATTTATTATTTTTTACTATGATTTTAAATTTTTATTTATTATTTGTAGAAACCATATAAATTAAGTAATCTAACTTGGTGTTTCACTTTTGTGTTTGAATGTAGGATCCATCAGAGCCAAAGAGTAGTTTGAAGAGACTTCACTTTGATCATCCACCAATAGAATAGAATGTCCTAGAAATATTTGTAGTTGAACTTCTTATGTTCAGATGCCATATGGCACATTTTGAGATGGTGTATGCCATATTGTATCTAGACATGAACTTATTTAGTAAATTTTTGGAGATGGCATGTGCCACATTTTGTACAAAAATATTTCATATATACATATGTACATTTTCATTTCTGATTATTTTATCTTTTTCATGTGTACTATGTATGTATCATTTCCATGTTATATCTTTGGCATGTGTTGTATGTATGTATTATTTCCATATTATGTCTTTACATCATGCATTGTATTTATGTATGTATGTTCATTTTTATATTATATCTTTTCCATACGTTGTATGTATGTATTATTTTCATACTACAGATCTTCATTCTCCATTAGCCATCTGGTGCACTGTACTTTTGAGAGAACCAAAATGTTGATTACAAGATTCATGGTAGATAGGAGTGCAATTGATTAATGTTTTGTCAAATTCATTATGTTAATTAACATTTATTTTACATGTGTTTATTTGAAAGAATCCATTGTTGTGATGTTGGGACAACTAAACCTCTGATTTGGTTTTCAATCTCCTTCATTCATACATGTGGCATGCCCACTGAGACAACCTTTGATCCTTTATAGATTTGGTTTTCATTTGATTAATGTTATTATTTTGGTGTTACACCA
>MU227969.1:731391-745254 GCA_018584345.1 Thuja plicata | reverse complement strand
ATATATACACACCTGTAAGTTCATGTTTGTGAGGTGCACGCTTCACACATGCTCCTTCTCCAGTGTGCTCTCCTTTTCTATGTCCACTTTCAAAGAAGTTCTATATAAATTTAAGATTGTGTCTAGCATGTTATATGGCTAGCTAATTAAAGGCTTTTGTCAATTTAAATTATCCTGCAAGATTAAGTTGTACATGCATACATACATGTAATCATTTAATAATTTAACAATTAATTAAATGAGAATGAAAATGAATTGAAGTACATACACTTACCTGCACAAGCATTGGACCAAATCTAGTGTTGTGAAGCCTTTATCATGCAATTCACAATGTCTTCAAAATACATTGCAAAAAAATGAGCCCCATAGCTCCTATCATAAACCTTATCATCGTTGATA
Organism: Thuja plicata; assembly: GCA_018584345.1. Classification (NCBI taxonomy): domain Eukaryota; kingdom Viridiplantae; phylum Streptophyta; class Pinopsida; order Cupressales; family Cupressaceae; genus Thuja; species Thuja plicata. Next base: position 744,855 of record MU227969.1, on the reverse strand, counting down.
TAGAAATTAACCTCCTTGATTATAATACATTCATTTGGATCGGTACTTTCTTCCTCATCCAAATCAAATTGTGCACGTCTATAGGTCACTTGCATAAATATTGCAATCTTCTCATATTAATAATCTTGATCTTGAAGCTCTAATTAAGGGGAAAATGTATAGATCTCTGAAAAATCTACAATTGAAAGAATACAACAAGGTGGAAAACAATCTTTGGAATCACGAAATTGTTTAGCTTGTCATCGTGCACCATGATAATGTTGGATATATGGATAATTTATAGAACAAAATCTAGTCATAAACTCAAGGTAGGGAAATTCACTCTCCTTCAATACAATTTTTTTGGATTCATCTCTGGTCTTAGTTTGGTACGTGTCATATTCAAATCTCTTCCACAAAATTGGCATCAAAACATTAATATCTAAATTTACAATGGAAATTTATGTAAATATCCACAATCATTTCATGCACTCTTTATACATTATACTTTGAACTCATCTAAATATTCTTATTTATCACATAAAATAGACTTCTCAAATTGTGTTGTACTTCTAGGGATGACCATATTTGAATTAAGTATTGCCATAACATTTTTATATGAAAGAAAGTATAGATGAAACTCAACATTATTTCAAAAACAACAAGTTTCACGTACCTTATTTATGCGTAAAAAGCAAGGGCACAACCTCTCAAACATTCTTTGGCATATTTTCACATCTACAAATTCTTGCTTGAATCCTTCAAACAATTCACTTTGTGGTGTATCTATAAAATGTTTTTGATGTGAAGTATTCATACTGGTCTCTTCATCTTTCATATATATATTATCCCTTATCTTAGAAGAAACATGGGAGTGGGCGGTCCAATATTCAATGTCTCATCTATTTACATCTACAAATTTTTTTTTTTTTTGAGGAAGTCTGCAAATATTTACCAAATTCTTTTCAATGTTTTCATCTAACATATTTCTCTTCCTGATATATATGTGAACAATACTTTTTGATACATTCAGTAAATCCAAAATAGTGTGTACTTGTTTTCTCTATGTCAATCTCCTACTAGATAAAGTAGTCATCAATGCTCTACGTGCAATACTTAAATAAACTCCTCGACTTGAGTTGTTAATGGCATTTAATGCATCTTGAAAATTTTCAACTATTGTTCGATTTACACTATCTCTTGAGCTTTTCTTGTTATCAACACCCAATAACTCCAAAACATGAGTCATTCAATTTTTCCTGAACAACTTAGGGAATAATTGTTCTCTTCCAACCATACTTTTATTTTTAAAATAATCATCCCAATTTTTTTTGCAATGCAATTTAATTATGCTTTTAGATACCATTTGTTCAAATGAAATTTGACTGAAAATTGAATCCTTATTCATCTCGATCAAATTGCCCATGCCAAAAGATATATTTCCACGTTTAGAACTACCAATTTGTTCCTCTACTTGAATTGTATCTTCTTGAATATCAATAGGTTCTTCCTGAAATTTAACAAGTTGATCTTGATTACTTTTTGTATGACCTTCCATTTTGTCAACCCTTATTCGATCATATTTTTTATTTTATTCCTCTTATTCCCCATTCCACAAAATGTTCAAATTGAGAGCTTCAATTCACCTACATACACAAAACCATATACTCAATAAAAAATAAAAACCAATATTTGTAAGTTCATAATTCAAGTACTAATTGAATAATACTTTAATTAAAAAAAAAACTAAAGTAAGAAATAAACTTGCAAACAAAAAACCTCCTTGATAATATTAATTAGTGATTGCCCTTTAAAGAAAAAAATAAGCCTTTAAAACTCTCTAAGTAAATATTTTATTAAAAAAATCATTTATTAAGACACATTAAATCTTTAATTTTATTTTTTAATAAAAGAAAACCCTCTAATATATGAGGTTTGGGGGGCGCGGTCATCCACCCAACTGTCTTTGGTCGACCTTAGATCTGGCCGAACCAGTTCTGACCAAACTAGTTCTGGACGAACATACCTACGTGGCCTCCCATGTGGCAGCCAAGTAAACAAAAAATAGAGAATTGCATAACTTCTCACTTTTGCAGTTTAATTCCTCATCAAAACTCAAGCTTCATTAAAATCTAAAAATACTCTTTTGTAGATTTCAGAGTTAAGTCTATGGTTCTATAATTTTTATAGTGTTTGTATTACATATAATATATTATAAGTTAAAAATATTGCAAGTAGGTAGTTTAACATTTAAGAACACGCTCGTTTGAAAAAAAATAAATAGAAAATCATGTCAGAAAAATTTAAAACTTATATTTAACATTAGAGGATAGAGTCCTCTTCAAGAATATCTTTTTTTCTGAATGGTGTAGATTTCCCAAGACAAATTAGGTGGGAGACAAAAACTGTTTATTTCGGGTAACTTCGACTTTGAATAGTTATAACAGACAAAATATATACCAAAAACTAATATTTCATTTTTTCTACACTAGCTATACATGTCATCTAAAAAATATTTTTAAAGAAAAGGAAAACAAGATTATTTTCATCTATTTTTTGGTGGGAACTAGACCCTAGATTTTAAGCATTTTTCAGCAATTAAAAAATAGGCTTCAAAAATTAAAAACTATGTCAATTCTTATTAAAAAAAATTTAAAAAGTTATAGGCATAAACATCATCCAGTTTTACATATTTCATTATTTTACATCATCTTCAAATTCTAAACACAAATGTCACTTTTATGTCATTAAAATTGAACATTTTGCATGGTGTTGACCTTTTTCCTTTAAAAAAGTGTGACATGGGTTTGTACTTTTACCCCAAATCTAAGTTCAATCATGCAATTTATCACAATCTAATCATTTTCAATTCACCATTACTTCCAACGCATGCATGAATGACCTTCAACAACCGAAACTAATTGACATTTATTCCTTCTTTGAGTGGTGGTAGAAAAAACAAATACATGCCTCTTATATTTGTCTGTCATTCAAATTTTACAATGCCTGGGAGAAAAAGTCCATATGTCACTACCTGATTGATCAACACCCGTTTTCTTTCCTTTTTCCTCCTCTAGAAAGTTGAAAAAGTGCCACCTGAACATTGGCAACTAATCATAGGCTCATAGCATAACCCAAGCACTTTTCACTTCCCGATCCAATGATAACTCTTTCTGTTTCTCTACACTCAAAAATTGCCACTTCTTTCTTCAAATATTTCAACATCTTACGAGTAAGTGAGAACCATTGATCTTCACCAAATCATTCAGGCATAACCTCGCCAAAGCAAATGGAATATTCTTTCTTTGTCAACAAGCTAGCAATCACCCTTGATCCTCATCACAACCTCGCAACTTCTTTATTGACTTAACTTTTACCCTTGCGAGCGTGCGACCATTGAGCATTTCCCACCATTTTAAAATTTATCGTGAGCTCGCAACATAAAATTATTAGACAACTTAATACTTGTGAGCTTGGGAAAACCAAAAAATGACTAGATTTTAAACCGTCGCCTACTCACAACCTACAATGCTAGACATCAACCAAATATATGAGTAGGAAAAAAGACCAACTAAACCTCTAGAATAACCGTGACACACACTCATAGGCTAAAATGACTTAACTGCCAACCACTTCCGACCTTGCTATGGCATAAAATTTTCTTCAATCGCTAACTTGCAAGGTTAAAGAACTTAACAAAAAAGAGTCTGTGACCTGGCAATGATGGTTAAACATTCCAATACCCCCAAGCTCGTAACGTGATACTACTTAACAAAATATCACTTGCAACCCTGCAACAAAGCTTGATTTTTACATTACTCGTGTGCTCGCAACCCTAAAAGCTAACTTGACTTAAAATTTGCGATAGTGCAACATGACTTAAAAGGCAAGATATTCACCATGGACTTTGAACAACAAAAAAGAAGGCCTACAGCCACCATAACATTCAAAATTTAAAACTTTTATAGCAAAGTGCGGGAAAGACAACCCTTGATCTTCACAATAAAATTTTGAAAAAGAAGTGCTAACAGAGTCCACCCACTTGTTGGGACTTAAATGTAGCTCAGACTTATGAGAATAAAATCCTCAATTGGCTCTTGATGTGTTATAAAGAATGTGCAACCCTAATAATCACTTTGTGATAGAAATTTATTTCTGGTAGGTGATTTTGAATTTTATTTTTGAGTGGAAATTTTACTTGGAGAGAAAGTGACAAAAGGAAAAAAATTCTTTCAATTCAAATAATTTTTATACATGCAATTATTTCAAACATCACTTGTAATTTTGGGAAAGAGTATTTTCGTAGCATCAATTGCATGTTGATTTATTGTGTAGTTATTGTTCCAAATATTTGTAGGTCCAAGTGAGAAGATTGTAAGAGCTTAGAAGTATCTCAACAGGTATTGGTGGAGCTCTAGAATGTTTTTTTTGATTAAGTAAAATAGGTTTTATAGGGTTCTTGAAACCCATAAAAAAATAAGAGGTAACAGAGTTAACAGAAAAAAGTAGAGCGAAACAAAAGGCAGAACAGGCCTAAAAGCCAGAGAAAAAAACAAGCTAAGCATTTAAAAATGGAGATTAAACCAGAGACAGCAAAAGAAGCCAAAGAACCTCAAGAAAGGTCCACCAAAAGAGTGGCAGCCTCAGCCTCCATCAGCTCCATGTTGGCCGCTGAGTCCTTGATTTTTTGGATATCCTTCTCCAGCTCCTTATCCTTGGTCTTCTTGGTTCTAGCATGGTTTCTCTTGCCCATACCTTGATCAGGATCCTGGTCTAAATCCATAACCATTATGGCCGCTTCCTTCCCCTCGAGCTTTTCCTCCAGCTTGTCAATGTAAGTGTTAGTGTGCTTCCTGGATGCTTTCATGGTGTTGTAGCTTTATTCTGCAATCTTCTTTAGGGTAGCATCAGCCCTAGTCATATTATCCTCCATCTTCTTGACCTAGGTGCTCATGTTACTTTGTTCCTCTGCATCAATATCCATGTTGGCCTTGTTGGTACCCTTAACCCTATTTTTGAGGTCTTCCACCTCATGGAAAAGCCATTTAATAGTCTTCTATTGGTCTAGCATGTTTTTTCTGGTATTATTGAGCATATTCATGTCAAAATCCCTAGTGTTATCGCTGAGCACCACCATAGACGGGTCAATGAGCTCATCCAACTTAATTCGGCTGCCCTCTCCCTCCAAGACCTTGGGGTTAATTATTTCTCTGGTTATTCCTATTTTTGTTGTCTTAACATTGAAGTCCCTCCAACCAATTATCCTTCCCTTTTCCGCCATATAACAACTAAACTCTTTATCCTAGTCCTTCCCCATGTCATAGGCCTGTGGTGAAGGGTTGTTATCCACAACAGGGGAAGCTCTACGATTGTTGTCCTCCGGGATAGTCCTATCAGCAGACATCGCCTTGTCCTTACCCTTGTTGCTTGGGTAATTCCCAGTCATGGAGAGCTTTCTCTTTCTGCCTTTCCTTCTTGTCAGGTACTCGTCTCCTTCAGAACCCATGCCCTCCTCGTTCTCATTGTAATCCTCGTCTGAAGAAATAGCAGTGGTGCTCTGTTTTTTAGGGGTTGCCAATTCTTTTTTTACTCTAACCAGACTGCCTCTTTTCTTCTTAGACGTCGACCCCTGGTTAATCTTCTTTTTGTCAGTTGTTGTTAGACGTCGAGCTCTAGAATGTTGTTAATTGTTTGTAAGTAGTAGATTTTTTTCATAGTTTAAATTTATGAGTTTGCAGTTTATTTGGAAAAGTCATTTTCAGATTTAATAGAAATTAAGAATGAAATCTTACATGCCTCTAGTCATTTGTATATTGATTAGAAAATCAGAGTTTGCAAGCTTTATGCTTTGCCTTATTTTGAATATTTTTAATTTCTTGTGTTATCAAAACATTCGTAGTTTTCAGATTTTAGAGATTCTTAAACTTCTACATTCAAGACAACTACATAAGACCTTCAAATCTTAAGGAAGCGATCTCTAAACAAAATCCAGGGATCATTTTCTTTAAATTATTTTCTATTTGTCAATAGATTTACAAAGTGTTGCAGCCACTTTCAAAATACTGCAATCTATCTATGATATTTTGTATTTGTTCTTTATTCAAAATCAGAATCTTTAAGAATTAATACGATCTTTCGTTGTAATCTTTACAAATTGGTGCAGAGAGATTCAATCTCCTTAGTCTCCTCAACAATTATTGGTTGTTGTTTAGTAATGTAACTTCACACCCATGTTAATCTTCAACTCTTCCCTAATCTTCTTCAACAAAACCTTATCTAATAACTGTGAATCAAATTGAATTTTTTTACATGATTTTCTCTAACTTCAACACTCAATGGATATTTTTCTCTACTCTAATATAAAACGTAGTATCCAAAAATGACCCTTGTTCCAAAACCAACTTGATTGAATTAATAAAACAACAAAGAAAATAATAAATGACATAAGAGACTTACAACTCTAACATGTATCAACAGAAATAAACAAATCATACATTGGACTGAAGGGAAATTGAATAAACTGTTTTGAACGATCTTTTCTATTTCTAAACTGTATTTAATATACAATTTGTTATTAATCATTGTTCTATAGCAAATAGAGTTCAAAAATAAAAGTATTCAGCTTTCCAAGTTCGATGTGTGATTTATTTATTTCGATAATTGTTAAAATTTTAAGTCTTTTCTATTATTTACTTATTTTTTAACATTCTTCTTAATTCAATCAAATTGATTTAGGACCAAGGATCATTTTTAGATTCTACAGTAGATAATGAGATGTAAGGAGAAGGCTTTCATTTATTATTACTTTTTACTCTGTGGTTAATTTAATCAAGTTCATTTCGGAACAAGGGTCATTTTTAGATTTTAAAGTGCGTAATGGGATGTGGGGAGAGAGCATCATAAGTCTACAATCATTTCCTAACAATTTGCAACCCTAAACAAGGACCAAAAATAGAACGTCAAAATACCTTCAATCAATATTAGGTTTAAAAAATGCACAAATTACTGAGGAAAATAGAAAACTGAAAACAAATCTTGAAAAACTTTAAATCTGCATGGCTGTTTGCGCATTGTTTAACCAAGGAGCTCCCTCCACTATAGTTCATTGGCAGGGACTAATATGAGTGGAGAGATTTTCATTTTCTATGAATAAGTATAAAATTTGCGTAGGGAAAAGCCTCACATTCTAAGTACAACAACATATTTAAAGTATATTTGTAACTATCTCGTAGCGAAGCTTTTTAGGAAAGTCTATAGATAAATCTTTGTTAGATGAATAAAAGAAAGTATGTATTTTTTTACTCTGTATTAAATTATTTCTACTCTGCGCAAAATGGATGTGCCGAGACGCTTTTTGTATTTCAGAGTTCATACTTGAGGAACAAACCAGCGTCTTGGAACTTTTGTTCCATTAGAAAATTCATATGACTGCTCATTTCTTGGGTGAAATGACTCTTCCAGTCACCCACTTCACCTTCGTGAAAAATATATCATTTTCTTCATTCTTGTTAACATCTAGAATTGAAAGAGATTGAAAACATCACTAACGGTCTATGCAGCAAATGTATTCCTCTGTTAAAGAAGATTTTCCCAAGAAATGTGAAATCTTTTTGATGTGGGATAAAGAATCTGTCTTCATATATTTGTAAGTAAAAAAAAATGTTGTTATCTCGACTCCTACTGTCATTCCAGAAGCCCAAGACATCATCAACAAAAGGACCATAGAAAGAAACATTATGGACCCGTTTGAGGGCTGGAATTAGACTGGAATTGACATTATCTAATCCTGGATAATGCAAAATTCCATATTTGGGTCCATGAATAAAAATGAAATTGGAATTCTGAAATTCCCATTTTTCCCCCAAAATGGGAATATCATCTTCCACCTAAATAGGTGGAATTAAAATTTCAATTCCAATTCCAATTTTTACAAAAGCAAATTTAATATCTCGTCGGATCTGTGACATGATAGATGTGTAAATGTGTGTCTATGTGTATATATACACAAATGTGTGTATATGTACGTATGTGTGTATATATACATAAATGTGTGTATATGTGTATGTGTGTATATATCTATATGTATATATACACAAATGTGTGTATTTGTGTGTATGTGTGAATATATATATATATGTGTGTGTGTGTGTGTGTGTGTGTGTAAATATATATATATATATACACATATGTGTGTATGTGTGTGTATATACACACACATGTGTATATATACACATGCATGTGTATGTGTGTATATATAGACACATACACACTGTCGTCAAAAAAATTAAGAAATAAACAATTAAAATTATTTATGCATCTTCTCAGTCATCTTTCAGGTGAACCAAACGGGTCCAGCCCATATTCCGGAAATAATTTCTAGGATATGTATCTTCCAGAATTGTCGCATCTTCCAAAATTGACGATATCCAGCATTTGGTATTTCAGCACCCAAACGGGCCCTTAAGCCTCCTTGGAAACTGGAGCTATCGTTTCACCAGTAAAGAAAGTTGCACCGGTGAATGAAGTTTCAAGTGAAGGCAAGTACTTCCAGTTTGAAATGAAAGCGTCCTTGGGATTCCGAGTTATATAAATGATTGATCAGCAACCTAGAGACCTAATTTGAGGTGGAAGAGCAGTGTAAGGAAGATGGGTGGACATCATCCTTAGGGAGGGAATTTCTTTAACTTCTTGTGAAATGTGTCCTAGTTCTATGAATGGAATCAAGATATGTGGATTCTTTCCCTACAAATTATTGTCCTTGTTTTTTCTCATTATAATGCTGGCAATAATAGCTTTCAGCCAGGTAGTTTTGGTCTTCAGTCAAGAGAATACAAACACAAAGGAAATCTTGGTCCTGTTGGATTTGGTGGGGTGATAAGAAACTCTTATGTAAATTGTATTGCTATTATGGCGGGTCCTCTGAGTATCCAAACCAGTCACTTTGCTAAAGCTATGATATCTCAGAAGGCCGTCAAGCTTACTAAGGATCTCAATCATGATAATATGTGGATTCAGGGGGATTTGAGTAACAATATCAAATGCTTAGATGGAAATAATAAGGCTTCTTGGACCATTGAAACTATTATTAAAAGGGCATGGGAGATCTTGAATTCTTTTAAGAATGTGTGTATCTGTCATGCCTATAGGGAAGAGAATATTTTGATGGGGAGAACAAGTTGCAAGAAAATATTAACATTCTAATATGATTTGACATGACTCATGGAAAGGAGGAAAAAAAAAAGTTTTAATGATAGAAACGATAAGAATGCCACTAATCCCTATAATTGGTAAAGATACATCTCATTTTGGAGGTGAAATATCTATTAATGATTCACCTTCACATTATTTGTGGGTGTATTTACCTACAATAATTGGTACATTCTTTGCATTTTAGCTTGCTACAGTTGTGAGTTAATCTTTGATCACGTGAAAGACTTTAACCTGGTGGAGAAAAGGAGTGGTGATCATAGAAGAGATGAACCTAATGAGTATAGTAAGTGGAAAAAAGAGCCTAAAGTTTCAAGAAAACTGTGTAAGAGCAGGTTCAATCCATTTATGAAGCATCTCCATGGGTATGACAAAATAAATATGAATAAAGTGGTGGAGAAGAAAAATGGGGTAATAGTTCTCATATCATGTTTGGAAGGAAGTTCAAGCTCTCTACTGACCTTATCGTGGAGCTTTCCAAACTTCCTAATGAAGTTATGATTTTTTACCGTGATAGAAAAATCTATGATAGGGCGGTTATGTCCTTCCCTAAGTCAAATGTTGTGACGGAAATTCTTGGTAAGCTGTGTCGGGTTACTACGATCTAGAGAAATTGAAAAATATTCAGAAGCTTGTTCTTACTATTATTATGAAGTATATTACAATGGATGGTCATTTTACTAGGGCCCATACCTACCACTTTGTGTTGTTAAACCACTTTAGGTTTAAAAATGTGCGTATTTTCCTTATTATCCATGTTGCTCTCTTTCAGATAGTCTGGATAAGAAAATGAAAAATGCAAGAGTATTTGTGTTATATAATGGTCTTATTCTACTCATTTATGAGCACTCCAAAACTATTGTGGCCAAGGATTCACTAAATTATCTTTTCTCCCCAATTAAGGGAAAAATAAAGCATGGGGGTTTTGTTGGGGAGAGCTCTATTCATGGCTCTTCTAAGGTGGTAAAAAGGTCAAATTTCATGAGGAGGACGAGAAAGATAAAACTGTTGATGTTTGTAGCTTCGATCAGATAAAATGAATGAGATATTAATATTATGAGAATAGATTAACTTATGCATATCAATATATATGATAATAATAATAGATATTATTATTATATATATTAATGTATTTACATACAATCATAATTGAGAAAATTAATCTATTATCATATTATTAATATAAATTACTATTGAAATGGATTTGATCGAATGACATCATATTATTCATTATACAAATATTTGAATTGATAATATTGTTATATTATTCTACATTATATATGCATATTAATATATATAATAATAATGATATTATTATATATATCAATATACATATACAATGTATAATGTATATTATAATTGATAAAATAATAATATTATGGATAGAATAAACATCATATAAACAAGTGTACTATCTCATCGATCCATGGAAGAATTGATGGATATGCAAGAACAATTAACATCAATTATGAAAATAGTTATCTATACCGATATGCTATCGGCTATACATCAGTTAATTATACCGATACGATATCGGTTATAGATTTGTTAATACATACCAATTAAGTATTGGCTGATACATAATAATGAAGTGCTACAATCTATGATCGAGCAGTATGTTGATCGGGTGCATTGTGCTATCGGGTGCCCCTTCATTATGTATTGTTTGAGCTGCTAAATGCCAATCAGTATTATCGGTTAACTAATAAGGTTATGAAGAGACATGATAATATAGAGTCATGTCTCCTTAAGGAGACATGCCTCTATACTATCATGTCTTCTATATTTATATACAAATGTTGATTGATCAAAGACAAGCATATACAACAAACAATGCGAGTCTTATTTATTCATCTGCAGTTAATCAATATTAACATATTTATACATATCTATTATTATATCAGTAATAATATATATCTTGTGATTATATATATCACATATATTGCGGTTATATAAGAAAAATTAAAAGCCATATAAATCTAATCCAAAACTTAACATGGTATCAGAGCTAGGTTACTTCATTAAAGCCTAATCACTTGAAGGAAGATCAAATTAGATTGAAGGAAGATCTAGATCAGATTTTTGGAAATTTTGTATTGATAGAATGGCAAATGGATTAAGACTCAAAGACAGACTTGAAGGTGCCTCTGATTTTGAATCATGGAAACTTCGAATAATGTTGGTATTAAGGAAGAATGAGCTTAAGACAACAATGGAAAATCCTCGCAAACCTAATGGAAATTAATGAGCAGAGTCAATGGGAAAACTTTGTAAAAGCTCACGCCAAACTCTCCAAATTTAATCAACTGCATTCAAGAAGAGTATAAAGGAATCATGAAATTCAGAAGAGTAGACACCTTATGATTGAGAGGGAGTTCACTAAACACTGCTAAGGTAAAATTGACATGATTATTGATTATTATACTAATGTTATTTTATAACTATATGGGCCCTGTGAAAATCATAAGGAAGTGATGACTTCCAAATGATTATCACTTGTATTCGGTAAAGTTATTGTAAGGTAACGATCTTACAATAACTTTCTATTGTGATAGATAATGTGTGGATAGAATCACTGATTGAGGAAATCCACACCAAATGCTCATGATTTTGTGGATAGAATCGCCGATAGAGGCAATCCACACGAGAGTTTGTGGATCGAATTGCCGATTGACGCAATCCACTCAATGAAGCTCATGAGTTTGTGGATAGAATCGCCGATAGAGGCAATCCACACGAGAGCTTGCGGATCGAATCGCCGATTGAGGCAATCCACACACTGAAGCTCATGAGTTTGTGGATAGAATCGCTGACAGAGGCAATCCACACGAGAGCTTATGGATCGAATCACCGATGGAGGAAATCCACACCAAACGCACATGAGTTTGTGGATCGAATCACCGATGGAGGCAATCCACATGAGAGCTTGTGGATAGAATCACCAATGGAGGCAATCTACATATTGGGGATATTTTGATATCTCTAATCAGACTTTCACAATTAACTTTGTGATGTTATCTTGGATGATGAATTTTATCTTCCCTAGCTAAGAGGGAGTGTTGATGTTTGTAGCTTTGATCAGATAAAATGAATGAGATATTAATATTATGAGACTAGATTAACTTATGCATATCAATATATATGATAATAATAATAATAATAGATATTATTATTATATATATTAATGTATTTACATACAATCATAATTGATAAAATGAATCTATTATCATATTATTAATATAAATAACTATTGAGATGGATTTGATCGAATGACATCATATTATTCATTATATAAATATCTAAATTGATAATATTGTTATATTATTCTACATTATATATATGCATATTAATATATATAATAATAATGATATTATTATACATATCAATATACATATACAATGTATAATGTATATTATAATTGATAAAATAATAATATTATGGATCAAATAAACATCATATAAACAAGTGTACTATCTCATTGATCCATGGAAGAATCGATGGATATGCAAGAACGATTAACATCAGTTATGAAAATAGTTATCTATACCGATATGCTATCGGCTATACATTAGTTAATTATACCGATACGATATCAGTTATAGATTTGTTAATACATACCAATTAAGTATTGGCTGATACATAATAATGAAGTGCTGCAATCTATGATCGAGCAGTATGTTGATCGGGTGCCCCTTCATTATGTATTGTTTGAGCTGCTAAATGCCGATCAGTATTATCGGTTAACTAATAAGGTTATGAAGAGACATGATAATATAGAGTCATGTCTCCTTAAGGAGACATGCCTCTATACTATCATGTCTTCTATATTTATATTCAAATGTTGATTGATCAAAGACAAGCATATACAACAAACAATGTGAGTCTTATTTATTCATCTGCAGTTAATCAATATTAACATATTTATATATCTATTATTATATCAGTAATAATATATATATCTTGTGATTATATATATCACATATATTGAGGTTATATAAGAAAAATTAAAAGCCATATAAATTTGATCTAAACTTAACATGGTATCAAAGCCAAGTTACTTCGTTAAAGCCTAACCGCTTGAAGGAAGATCAAATTAGATTGAAGGAAGATCTAGATCAGATTTTTTGGAAATTTTGTATCGACAACAATGGAAAATCCTCGCAAACCTAATGGAAATTGATGAGCAGAGTCAATGGGAAAACTTTGTAAGTGCTCACGCCAAACTCTCCAAATTTAATCAACTGCATTCAAGAAGAGTATAAAGGAATCATGAAATTC
>MU227969.1:716738-731291 GCA_018584345.1 Thuja plicata | reverse complement strand
TATATATATATATATATTTATTATATCAGTAATAATATATATATCTTGTGATTATATATATCACATATATTGAGGCTATATAAGAAAAATTAAAAGCCATATAAATCTAATCCAAAACTTAACAAAAACCCTTGAGACCGAAATGGACACAGAGGATGACGGTGATGAATATTATGTCTCAGAAAAGGGCTTGGGTTTGGAAAAATAGGAGTACTATGAGGTTGAATAGACAGGAGGGGAGATTGGGTATGAGGAAGAGGAGGATACTGATGGGGAGTGGGAGGAAGAGGAGGAGACTAGTGAGGAGCAAGAGGCTGAAGAGAAGATGGGTGGGCAAAAGGGGGACTCTCTTCAGGTGTTGTCTGATGAGGATATTACTAAAGATATGGGAGAACAAAGAAAGGAGGCCTTTCATGTGATGGTGTTGCCAGCTCCTTCTCATAAAAAAACTCTAGCCTAGGTTAATATTCTCTCTATGTTAAATAATGGGGGGGTCTCTCTTCCTCTCCTATACCAGATAATATGGAGGAAGCCCAAAAAAATGTTTTCAGCCCTCGGGTTGATTACGTAGATTCCTCGGAGTAGGATATTCATTCCTCTCCTAGGGGTATCGCTATCCAGGGTGATAAGAATAATTAGGAGGACATGGGTCTTCCGGATGTCTTTGATGATTCCACTATTCAGATAGCCAAGGCCAAGTCTAAAATTTCTCTCAAAAATGATAGATGGGTCTGTTAATAGGTAAAGAGCCTAGTTATTAAGAATCAAGAATTGGAGTGTAAAGTCAATAGTCTGCAAGTGAATTCAGAGAATTGGGTTGGGGTTAATATGAACAATATTATGTCGAACACTCTGGACATTAAGTTCTCTACTCTATTCAAGAAGCTGGAGGATAGAAATTTCATGCTGAAGAATACTCTTCAGATCTGTTATGAGGGTATGCGGGCCTCGGTGGAGAACCTTGATGCCTTGGTCAGTATGCTTGATGAGAACTGCCCCAATAAATCCACTATGAGTTTCAAAGAGGATACTAATGATATTTTTTCCATTCCTTCTAGACCGGGAAAAATGACTCATGCTAGTCTAAAAAAGAAGGAAATGACTACTTCTAGGGACCTCACTCCCCTTAAAAGTGATTGTTAAGAAGATGTTTGATCTTGGGGATGAGGTGGCTAAGATCCTGAAGGATCTGGCCTATTTTTTTTGGTTACTCTTTCTTTTTTTCATGTTCCCTCGTTGTTTGGTGTTTTTTTGGTTGGGTCCTGATTGGCTTTTCTTGTTGGGTGACTGTTGGGTTTTTCACTCTATTATGTTTTAGTGGTCTTAATGATTTATCTTTTGGTTTTATGTTTTTAATGGTTTCAAGTCTCTTCAAAACCTAATTTTTCTTTAATCCAAAACAATATTGATTTGATTATCAAAAGTTGATTATGATATGGACTAAGTCAAGATATTATTTTATGTTGATTATGGTATCAACTACGAATCTGAATTATAATATTGATAAGTATATCAGTATGAATATCATTATCAATAATGATAATCTTATTTATATGATCATCAAAATAATTATATGAACTTCATTCTTAACAATGTAAAAAACCTATAATTGTTAATAAGGATACTGGGGACATGTGTTGACAGTATCATTATTAACAATGATTATGTTAAACATATGTTTGGAAAAAAAATATGATAAAAACCAATATGTATCAGATAGTATAATTTTCAATGTTAATATGAAGATCGGCATTAACAACTCGATAATGAGGATCGAATTTGTTAAACAATAACATGTTAATAATGCAATTTGATAAGTTGGTAAACTTTTATAATCAGAATGTCTCACAAAGAGACATCACTCTTCATGAGACACATAGTCTCACGAAGAGGTATCTCCCTTCGTGAGACATCCTTGAAGAATATATATATATATATATATATATCAAACTCAATTGATGAAATTAATTATTAATAGTAATATAATTCAACCTTTGTTTGATATTTAGATATACATATAAAGTCCTCTATAGGTACTGGTTAATAAGACAATTATTTATATTATTGTTTTCCATCAGGATTGCACCTATAGCTTGATGTGAAATCTAGCTATCATGTTGAAACATGGAAACTCTCTTGGGTGGTGGGTTGTCCTAAAATTAGAGAAGAATCTCCAAAAGATAGGAAGGTTCCTAAGTAGTGCTCACCTAAAACATGAGTTATTGAAGATACTAATGATTATGAATACTCAAACAATAATGTAATCACAAAATTGTTTCTATGGAAGGACCTAAAATATTTTACTTTGAAAGGAAAACCTAGGGTTTACCAGTTTTCTGCAAAGGAATAAGGACACAAACAAAGACCTATAATCGCAAGTATCTAGATTCAAACATGCAATAATAAATGTACTTTTAATGAAGGATAAACAACACATAAATAAATAACCCACAATATTGCACCTGAATCAAGGAGAAGGAACTATTGTATTTGTATAAACAATGCTAAAAAAATCTCTACTATAAAGTGTTCTTACAATCTGCTCACAAGTATGCAATGTGCAAAACATGTGAGCCAAAAAGAAGACCCCTCAAAAATAAGGTAAAAATATGCCATAGATTCCAAAGAGTCGGATACATGGAAAAAATCAAACTATGAGAAATTGAAGTCTATGTGACCCTCAAACTCCACCGAATCAAGAGCTAAACTGAAGTGTTGCTCAAAATTACCCCAAAACTATGTTAAGTCCTCTGAAATCATGCAAAAAGCATGAGAAATGAATTTAAATATTAAACTATTAGCTACAATGGTCATAACTAGCACGAAATACCCTATCGATGGCTAAGATCAAACCCTTTATTCAATTTTAAAATATGGTCATTGATTATCACTTAAATAAACCCACAAGCCAGAAAAATAGGACACATGGCATCCCTATGTAACATCTTGGTCCCCCTTGACGTCGTTGACCAGCCCTGGATAGGTGTCACCTTGTCGCAATGCCGCAAAGCCTAACCTCATGTCTTCTATTCAAGGCAATGCATATATTGCATGATGAAAATACATATGTTCACACGTTACCGCTAACCTGGACCGATGATCTCAGAGGGACATGTGTCAAGTAGGCATAATCCCTTAATGATTAATCATTGATTACTTTATGTTTGAGACAATACACCCACGGCATGATCAAGACCAACTTGATTTACCTTTATCTTCTTTCTTAACTCAGACCCACAATCTCAGAGGGATAGGTTTTAAGAAGGCATAATCCCTTGAAGAGTATAGGTCTTACATCTTATGTTTGTGGGATCACAATGAACATCAGATCAAAATTAACTTAACCATGATCTATCTTCCTTGATATTTCAAAATGCAGGTCCCACTTTATCCATGCGTCCTTCAGATCCCACGATAAAATATAACACATATTTTTAATTATAATAGCATCACTATAGTCATCAGATCAAATCATATCTGGCCATCCATTTCCTTTGTTTAGCATTTGAAATAGATGGTCCAACAACCCAGGATAGCCACATGTCATATGGTCACAATGCCGCAAAGAATCTTGAGCTGATCATGTAACATTCAAGGAATTACAATGACCGTTGGATTGATTCCCTTTTTCTTAGCTACCGACCTCACCTTCTACTACATATCTGGCCTACCAATGACACTTGTCACTCTATCACAATGCCTTGAAGAGTTTTTTTCATCTATCTTTTGTTTGCGGGAAAGCGATGATCATAGGATCAAATTAGATCTCTTTGAAATTTATATGTTGCTAGCCAAAAGGAAATGGGTCGACGATCTTAGATGGACATGTGTTGCAATGTCACAATGCCTTGAACAATAAACAAACCACATCTTATGATCAAGGCAATGCACTGGCTGCAGGATTAAAAGTTACTTTCTCGCCACTAGGGATAAAGAAAAGACCACGAGGACTTAGAAAATATGGTTTGGCAAAAATTAAAAGATGATCCCACTAAGCTTTGGAAATATTAAATACTCGGCCCCATTTGATGACTTAGACCCATGAGTTAAAAAGAAATTAAGTGGATTTTTACCAAAAAGTAACACCATTTTATAACACGCACAAAATACTTATGGATTAAACATGAAATGAATCAAGGGTTTGGAAAAAAAATAATTAGGGCTTTTGAACCAAGCTAAAAATATTGCTTTAAACATGATATGGAATTTAGAGTTATGGAAGAATTATAACAGTCCTAACAACATGCTCCTACCAATGACTCATGGGAGAATGACATTATGCAATCACAAGCTTTGAATATATCATAAGGGTGAACTATGCATTTGTTGACTGCCCTTTTAATCACCATGATTTCTTATAGTTTTATCTCTAAATAACAGGCTAGGCTCAACCCTTGTGGGAGCCACATTTACCCCACTTGTTTACCAAAAATACCCTATATCTGCACAAGAAGCTACCATATTATAAATAACTCATTGACTTTCACCAATGTTGTCCAAGCTTTACCAATTTCAGCATGATGCAAAAAATGGTAACATTTTTGGCAACCTCTCAAGGGGTTTTCCTACTAAATAGAAATAGATCAATTTATTTTTGCATATCCATTGGGCATTGAGTCTTCAACTTAGTAAACTAAACCTTCTCAAACTCAAAACAAGCTGAAAACCGAAACTAAACTGAAACATGTGCAAAAAGCACTTGGAGGAAAAATGAAATAGTAAACAAACCAGTGAAAAATACCATTTGTGTGCTCTAGGAGTGCTCTATGAACCAAAATTAGTAAGATAGGGTAGCAGAGTAATTCCATGCTCTGTTTGATGAATTCCTATTCATATTATTTTTTGCATCTTGGAAATGATACTCTTTAGTCTAATCAAACTCAAACTAACAGGAACATTAAATAAGCAGAATTATGTAACTTATGATGGTGAGATATGTGGTCATCTATGATGTAGAGAATTGAGTTGAAACTCATAATTTATATGATGGTTTCTCATCCATGTCATTATGATGTGCTACATCAATATGCGCCTTTGCTTCTTCAAAACAACTAACAGTAACTAACTGAAACAAACTAACTATGTTCGAAGTACTTATTCATATTAACTCACCTCATAAGTAATGCTTGAGGTGGATCCCATTCAATAGGATTTCTAACTCCTTTCCTTCAAGTGTGGATAAATGGAACTCATTATGTGGAGTACTGTATGTTATGATATAGAGACCAACCCACATAGCATCAAATTTTGAATGTCTGGCAGGTCTACTTTTTGATTCATCCCACTTAAAAACAATGTCTCCTGGTTGGAAATTTGGGAGATGATTTATTATCAAATGATCTATTTATTTGATCTTGATGAAGCTAAATTTTTTGCAAGACATATCTCCTCTTCTCTTCTAATTAATTTAGTTGATCCAACCTTGTTGTCATACAATCATATCCAACTGAAACATAAAACCAAGTGCTGGAAACTCAACTAAAACAGGTAATCTAGCTTCCTTACCATAAACCCATGTGTAAGGAGACATACCTATTGACCTTTTTGGATTTATTCTATCAACACAAAGTGTTGATTTCAACTTTTCTTTCCAAGAACACAGATTACCTTCTAAAGTCTTCTTAATGATCTGAATCAGGTTCTTGTTAGTGGATTTCGCTTGCCCATTACCTTGTGGGTAATAATTTGATGAAGTATTTAAATACACACCCTTATTAATAGCCCACTCTGCAAGTTTATTTCCTATAAATGAAAGTCCATTATCTAAAATGATTGAATTTAGTATAACAAATCTACAAATTAAGTCATCATAAAAATTTAAAACAACAGTCTCATTTACATCTTTGACAGCAACTGCTTCAGTCCACTTTGTGAAATAATCAGTGGCTTTCAATACCCACTTATGTCCTACACTCAAAGGTGAGTTAATGAAATGAATACAGTCAAGGCCCCATTTCATAAATGGCTGGTCCACTTTGATAGGATGCAAAGGCAGCGCTGCTAATTTCTCTTTACCAACAAAAATTGTACATTGGTTGCATTTTCTTACCCATGAATGTGCATCCTTAAACACACTTGGCCAATAATAACCTTCTTCCATCACCTTGAGAGTTGTAGCTCTTGGTGAAAAATGGCCTCCAAGTAGCCCTTCATGAAATTGATGTAAATATTCTCAATCTAATATGGTTTAATACATCTTAGCAAAATACCTTGAAAATCCTTCTTAAACAATATATCATTTAGAAAATAGTAAGGAATGGACTGCAATATATAATAATTTCATTTTGACCTTTCCAAACCTTTAGGATAGTGTCTTATTTGTAAGAAGATGATCATATTATCTACCCAATCACTTTGAAAGTCTGGAATAGCATGTTGTTCATCATCTATTAAAGCTAAAATGTTATCAGAATTGGCTTTTCGAGTGTTAGCTTCATTTCCTGCAAGTTGTTCACACAAACCTTAACCTCTTACCAGCTTGGTGACTTTGATTTCAATATCATATTCCATTGTTTTGGTAATCTAGCTAGCTCTTGTTGTATTGAAGTCCTTATTCAGCAAGAAATCCTTAACATAAGGATGTGCAACCATTAATTCAATCTTGTTCTTTGAAAGCATGTGCCTAAATTTCTTCAAACTTTGTATTACAACAAGAATATGTTTCTCAACAAATAAATAATGTAACTCATAATATTTAAGTCCTTGAATGAAAAATGCTAATGGTTTCTCAAAACCTTCATCATTTTCTTGTACTAATAGAGTAGCAATGTTATCAATGTTCCCATGAGCATGAAAACTAAAATATTTAGAAAAAATAGGATTTAATAAAGTCGGTACAGCAGCCAATGCTTTTTTATCAGCTCAAAACTACATTTTCCTTCTTTAGTCCAGCTGAAAACCATGTTTTTTCTAAGCATAGATGTTAATGGCATCACTAATTTAGTAATATCTAGAATGAATCTCATCACAAAATTAATCCTACCTAAGAAACTTTGAAGTCCTTTATTATGAGCTGGAAGTGGTAAAACAAGAATGACACTTACTCTTTCATGTTCAATGGTAGTATCCTCTTTAGAAAAAATAAACCCCAACTATTTACCTTCATGAACAAAAAATACACTTTTCTTGGGATTTAAACAAATACCATATTTTCTGCATCTTTCAAAGATGACTCTTAAGTTCTAAAAGTCATTTGATGCATTCTTTGAAAAAATAGTAATATCATCAAGGTAAACAAGTACAAACTTGTACATTAAGTTTATGAAAGCTATATCCATTGCCTTCTGAAAGGTTGCACCTACATTAGAAAAACCAAATGGCATCTTTCGATAAGCCATAGTTCCCCATTTGGTAGTAAATGTTGTTTTGAATCTATCTTCCTCTCTCACCGAAATCTGGTTATAACTAGAGAAACCATCAAGTAATGAAAACCATTTTGATCCTGAAACAACCTACAGAATCTACTCCATTGAAGGTACAGGATTTCTATCCTTCAATGAATCTCTATTCAAATCATAGAAATCAACACATAATCTGATTTCTCCATTCTTTTTTCTTACTGGAACCAAATTTAACACCCAATAGGTATGCTTGATTGGGAATATAATCTTGCTCTTAATAAGTTTATTCAATTCTTTAATCATAAGAGGCTCTAACTTAAGATTTACTAGCCTCTTTCTAACTGGTTTTACTCGTGGTTCTAATTCAATGGTATGCTGAGAAATTGACTAGGATCAAATCCTTTCAAATCTGAATAATTGCAAGCACTAATATCATGAAATTCATTTCATAAATTAAATAAGGTTTAATTCTCTTCAAGTGTACATGCCTTCCCAAGTTTCTGCATTTTATCCTTTGCAACTGCAATATCCTCATAATGTTCTTCTTTAATCTACAAGATAGATTTATCTTTTTAAACTGATCATTAGTGCTAAACATATATTCTAAAGTACAATAAGACCTTTTTCCAGCTTGTTGTCCTTAATTTAATGATGTGATCCTCATATTGATCATGTAATTTCTGCTAGTTTTATTCTGCAAATTCAACTTCTTCTCTCAAAAAGTTAACAATATGTTGATCATATTCAAAAGATTTCCAACTGTGAGCATTATTTGTTACTGCAGATCTAACAATTACTTTCACATGATTTAGCCCTTAAATTTTCTGATTTCAATTGGAATATCATATTGTGCACCAATGGTAGCAAGTCTATCAGCATGCTTATTCATATTTCTAGGTACTAATTGCAAATTTAAAGCTTCAAATCCTTCAATTAAATCTCATACAACATGCTTATAAATTTTCAATAAATCAATTTTAGTTGTATGTATGTTTCTAACTTTGTTAATAATGAGCTCTAAATCACCAAAAACTTGTAAACAACTAATACCTCTTTTAATAGCTTACTTTAATCCATGCACAAGTGCTTCATATTCAGTAACATTATTAGTACAACTTAAAGTAAATCTGAATTATGCATAATACCTTTCATTTGTTGGTGAAATCAACATACAACCTCCTCCTGCACCTACCTTGCTGCATGAACAATCAAAAAACAATTTTCAAACATCATTAGATTGTTGTTCATAATTTAAATTTGTACCTTTTGTGATATTTGGCAATAAATTAGTAATCTCATGAATGACATAATTGCCCAAACTTTGTTATTCTATCTCTTCATTTGTAAGTTCAACATTTTTAGTAGCTCATTCATCTAATAAAATATCAGGAACATGATCTATTTGTATTTGAAAATAATGAATAGCAATAATTTTCTCTTGATAAAATAACACAGTTGTTGATTCATTTCTAGCACTAGCAATATGTTGTTCAACACATAATTTTTCAATAGGTTTTGAAGGAATACTGACCTTAGTGCAATACCTAGTGCAAAAAGGCATATGAGACCAATCTGCAGATAGATAACCCCCTATTTTGGCAGTGAAATCTTGTGCCAAGAAAATAGAAAAATTAGGAAGCAGATCAATAATATAGACATCCATAGGCATTGAAAAACTAGGACAAACATGCAAAGTCAAGTCTAAATTCCTTATAATTCCAAAAGTTTCAACAGAGGTCCCATCTAGTTGAACTACT
Organism: Thuja plicata; assembly: GCA_018584345.1. NCBI lineage: Eukaryota > Viridiplantae > Streptophyta > Pinopsida > Cupressales > Cupressaceae > Thuja > Thuja plicata. The sequence goes on along the minus strand of MU227969.1, from coordinate 722,194 downwards.
CCTTTTTCAAGTGGTTCATATTTAAGGCCTAGTTGGTCTAAAATTTTATTTAGCATAACCAATCTAGTAGCACCTGAATTAGTCATGTAATTATGAGCTATATGCTCTCCTATTATGCCAGTAACATAAAATGGTGATGGTTTAACCAGCTTGGATGGTTGGTGAATTGTGTTGGCATTTGCAACCATTAGGACCTTAGGAGTTTGTTGTGACAAAACATCATCAAATAATGAAAAGATTGCAATGCTTGGACTATAGCATATCATTTTGGCCTGGAAGTGCTAAGACATCCCATATTGATAAAGGAACGTGTGTCTTCTTTAAATGCTCAACAATATTAAAATTTTGCACACTAACCTTTTGTTGTTGTTTTGGAACAACAAGCTCCTTTACTGGTTGTGATGGTTCATCCATCACTTTCTGTGCTTGTACTTGTTTTTTATTTACTTTATTAACTTTCTATTGTGGAATAACAGAAGGCCGTTGTACCTTATCAATTTGTTATTGATCATTTGTAGCCTTAGTTTTTGACCTTGTACTTACTGCTACAAATCTCTATACTTGATTTGGATCAAACTTCACTGCTAAAACAACTTCATCATCATTAAAATTCACTAAAGAGAGATCAGTATTACCTTGTGGGTACATTTGATCATAATGTACCTCTAGTTGTCCCTTCAAAACATCTTGTTTTCTTGCTTCAAGTGCATCAAGACAATCGAGACAAAAATGAATAGCATTGCATGTATTGCACCACACCTCCTTTTGTGCATAATTATTTTGTGGAACAACTAACAACCCCTTAGAAGTACTAGGAGTTGTATAATTATAAGGTTAACCGGCTCTTTGATCATAATTTCTTTGTTTTCCTTAAGCTTACCTTGGCTGATTTAAACTTGAAGTTTTATTTGATTGCCTATTTTTCTGATAAGAAACTTGAGGATGCTTATTGTATTGGCCTTGCTACCTCTTCAAGTTTGTTATTTCATTCTCATAGCTTTGCAAAGTTCTCATTATACTATCACTTTGATATTTTAACTCTCTAATAGGAGCTATAACATCATACTCCTCTACTACAACTTGCATATTAAATGATGGTAATGGTGGAACACCAACTATAAGTGGTATAATAGCTGGTGTAACTAGCTGAATTTCTGCATAATAAGGCATTTGAGTCCTTGGAGGTAAATTTTCAGCTTGTATTAAACCATTTTCAGCTCTAACAACAACATCAAATGCATAAGGCAAAGTATGTCCTCCCATAGACTATATCATAACTGAAGTATCAATGTTAAAATGCATCAAATAAAATAGAAATGCATAATCATTAGAAGATTTAACAGATACTGTAATTCTACCCCAAGTCAGTTGAAAATGAAAATTGAAATCAGAAATATGTTCATTAGAAATCCTTTTAATGTTAGTCAAATGTTCAAAAAATGAGAGATTATCAAACTTATCCTCAAACTTACTGATCAAAATGGTTCCTCATTCATCCCATGTGGCAATAGAATTCACTACTAAACTTCAAAACCAAATTAATGCCTTACCCTTGAGAGAAGATGCTACCAATTTTAATGCTACATCATCATGTGCGACCTGATGTAATCCACAAAGAGTGGCTATATCCTTAATATGTTCAATTGCTGAAACATGATTTTCACCATTAAAATAAGACAAACTTTTCAATGTTGTTGATGAAATATCATGGTGAAAAGCAATTTGTAATGGATTTCTAACATTAAAATCTACAAATAGAAACTTTTGGTCCATCTGAACTAGTGGTACTTGTTGCTAAACTAAAGGTAGTACAAAAGATGTGTCGGATTGAATTACCTTTTGCTGGTGTATTTTCAAACGTTGATTAATTATTGTAGTATCACTTGTCAATGCTACAGAAGTAAATTGATCCCATGGTAATTCCTCAAAAATAGGTAATTTAGATCCAGAATTATTTTAAAGAACACTTGAATCCTTAGGAAAACTAAAAAGATCAATAACTACATCATGTCCTTCTAAAATTTTAGTTTGGTCCTCAAATATAGGATTATCAAATAATGAAAAATCAGAAATGAATGAAGAGGATCTTCCTGTTACAACATGAGGTGTTCTTCCTCTTCTTGCTGATCTACTTCCTCTTCTACCTAGCTACAACTCCTGATATATAAATCCTTCTTTGTTTTCTATTGTTGGAGTTCTCATTAAAATAACCACTAAATCTGCAACTGAATCTGCAATAAACCTTCAAAATAGAGTCGCCAAGTGCTGGAAAATACCTTCAAAAGGCTAAAATACTATTTTTAACACCAAAACAACAATAAAAATTTGATTATGTGAAGAATTTAGCAAAGAACTGTGAAGCAATTTGGGTCCCATCAAGCGTGCCTAAAATTGTTGTCAATCGGGATTGTTCTTATAGCTTGATGTGAAATCTAGCTGATGGGGAGGTCACCTTGCTATCCTAGACTCCTACTCTCTCTTAGGAATCTCACCTTGGACCCTATTCATTTCAGGATCCTCTAGACTCACACATGAGTCTCTTAGGGTTACTCTCAGACCCTAACTAGAAGGATTTCTATTCGCCCTCTCTCCTAGGTTTCCTACCCACCGAAATGTCTCACTCTTCACTGTATCTTACTCTTCATGACTGAATATAGTCAGTCATGCACCTTCTCCTTCTATCTCTCTCTCTCCTACAAGTTCTCTAGCCGGACCATTTTAAGCTCGCATAGGACTTGTCTATAATTCTGACTAGCCTCTTCTCCAACACAAACACTGAAATATAAATAAAATACATGGGGGATGCTTCTTGATGGTCACACTCCATAGGATGGATTATCAGAGTCAAAAATCATCCATGAAACTTAACTGAATTCAAAATCCTACTCTACAGAAGTCTGCACACAAAAGAAGCGCACACAGGAAACACAAGAAACTATATCTTTATTGAAAACCAGAAATTACAATGCAAACTGAAAACTTCTCTGCTAGTCTGTTTTGCCTCCAAATTCTCCAACTCCCTTTTACATATTTCCTTCCTTGCTCATATATTCGGCCTCTTCTTGATTTGTAACCGTTTCTAGGTTACCTGTCGTCTGAAGATTCTTAACTGCCTCGGCTCTTCATCTTCTTCCTATAACTGTCATCATTCTCATCATCAAGATGGTTGGCGACGTGGATGATATTCTCCTCCGTGGCATTCTCTTTTATTTTGGCATTTTCTTCCATGTTGACAAGTCATCCTATTCTCTACCTCTGTTTGTTAGTCGCACTGTCGCGAGCCTTATAACCCATGCATTTCTTAATCTGTGACTCGGTGACACACTGCTGTCGCGCTCTCGCCATGCTTCTGACCGAGCTGACGATCCCCTTGTGACTGAGCAATGAGCACTCATTGTGCGCTCGCAATGTTTGTTACTGAGCTGACCTTTACTCTGCGACTGAGCGATATAATGCTCGTCGCGCGCTCACAACGCTTTTCCAAGAGCTACCGCTTCCCTTGCGACTGTGCGATGCATCGTTATTGCGCACTCGCACTTCTTTTATCCGAGTTGACGGTGTCTCTGTGACCTTGTGATGTCTTGTTGTCGCGTACTCGCACACCTAGGAACTTAACCGCTGAGCAACTTGTGACTGTGTGATAGGTGATTGTCGCGCTCCCGTGACTTTCTTCCCTTAACCGCTGAGTACCCGGTGACTTCACGATACACGGTCATCGCACTGTCGCGCCTATTTCAAACTGACCGCCGATAGACCGCTAACTATGCGATGAGCTATCTGTCTCCTTGTCGCACACATTTCCTGTTAACCACCCATTAGCTGTCGACTATGCGATACACCCTCGTCGCGTGGTCGCACCGGTTTCAACCTAACCGCCAATTCACCTCGTGGCTGTGCGATGAGCTCTCGTCGCTCACTCGCACACTTAATGACTTAACAGCTGATCACCATGCGATTTTGCGATAGACATAACATAATCTCTCTTGCGCTAAACCGAAAGAAATTGTTAGGGTTTAGAAGAGAAAGACAGGAAACCGTTACCAAACAAAACTTCACCGCTAACCGTGATCTGCTCCTTTTGATCACTCTGCAAGTTACTAGGGCTTGGATCTGAAACCCTAGGGTGCTTTGCACCATACTCCCCCCCTCTGAGAAGGAAGAGTTAGTTTGAATTAGTTGGCAACAATGCCGAACTAATTCCTTGCTTTCTGCATTCTTGTTCGTCCATCCATGCAGCTTCTGCTTCTGGTAATCCTACCCATTTGACAAGGTACTCTCTGTATACCCTGCATTGGGTTGTCTTCTGAACTCGTGAATCTAGGATTTTCTCTGCCTGGAACTTGGACTTAGTCTTCACCTGTATATCTTGAACATCTTTTCCTATCTCCATCTGCTGAGTGCTCTCAGGTATCACTGGTCCTCTGTATGGAATAAGATCTTGCACATTAAAAATAGGTGATATATCCAAATTGTTAGATAAATCAATTTTATAGGCATTCGGCCCATACTTCTCTAATATCTTGCAGGGACCTATTCTCCTCATTTGTAGCTTAGTAGGAATCCCCTTCTGTAATCTGGCTTTGTTCAGATGTACCATTACTAGGTCTCCAATCTGAAATTGGACTTCTCTCCTTCCTTCATCTACCTTCTCTTTTAATTTCTGATTTGCTTCAATCAAATCCTTCTTCACCTGATCATGTATCTCATTCATAGATTGTGCAAAGTCATCAGCATGTCCACTTATCACTCCCTTTCCTTTTAATTCTCTGAGTTCACAAACTCCACATGGATGCATCCCATATACAATCTAAAATGGGCTTTTCCCTGTAGTCCTGTTAACACTATCATTATAAGAAAATTTTGCCTGCGGTAACACTTGATCCCAGGCTTGTCCATACTCCTTTGTTAAGCATCTAAGAAAATTTCCCAGCACTCTGTTGATAACTTCTGTCTGACCATCTGTTTGAGGATGGTAGGCAGAACTGTGGGACAAATTAGTTCCCAATCTTCTCCATAAGGTCATCCAAAAATGACCCATGAATTTGACATCTCTGTCAGATACTATACTTACTGGCAAACCATGAATTCTAACTATTTCCTTGAAAAATAAATGAGCAATATGACTGGCATCATTAGTGGTCTTACAAGGTATAAAATGACTCATTTTGCTGAACCTGTCTACTACAACAAAAATGCTATCACAACCAGCCTTTGTCCTAGGTAACCCCACAATAAAGTCCATACTCAAAAATTCCCAAGGCCTATCTGGTATGGGTAGTGGTTGATACAAACCAGCATTTGTAGAGGTCCCCTTTACCTTCTGATAGACTATGCATTGCTCTACATATCTCCTTACATCTTTCTGCATCTTCGGCCAGTAATAGTATCTACTTACTAATTCCAGAGTCTTATTCAATCCAAAATGTCCACTCAAACATCCATTGTGTTTTTCCTGT
>MU227969.1:698847-709180 GCA_018584345.1 Thuja plicata | reverse complement strand
TATATATATATATAGGAAGAACTAATGTATGGGGGATGTAATGTGTATGTAATGTATTTAGAGGTTTTGGGGGAAGATAACATTCTTCTCCTAGCCCCAAATTTCACAAAAGAAAGGTCCACTTTGATCAATCATAAGAAAATAGTCAATGCCCAAATGCATCAATCAATTGAAAATATGAAGAAGGAAGAAAACCTTACATTCCTGGTATGAGGTGAAGAGTGTGTAATAGATTTTAATTGATTAAAATCTTAATTCAAAATAATTGAAGACAAGTACTAACCTCAAAATATAGAAGATCTAGAAATTGCTATTTTTTGGTGTATGTACTGGGTTTTGGGAAATTCTGCAACTAGATCTAGAACACAAAAATAGAGATGGAGAAAACCCAAAAATATTTTTCTTTTCTGAGCAAGGTTGACCTTGACCCAAAAGAAGGGTCGCAATTGCACCCCTTTATGTCAACCTTGACCTCCACTTCTCTGACCAAAATTCTATTTGCGGATCCCAACAATTTTCCAAAAAGGGTATCCGAATCTGCTATGTAATTTGTTGTCCCATACATGTACCTAAAAGAAAAATGGTTTTGTTTATTGGGGGGAGGGGTTTGCCTTTGTTAAACCCTAGTTTTGGAATTAACCTTAAAATATAATTGAAATTGTAGAGACAAACAAAGTAAATGAACAAATTCAACTTGCTTGTATAGAAACCCTTGTGGACAATTTGAGTCCTTGGATCCACAAGTATGGATGCTCCAAATGGATGTAGATTGTACAATATAGGATATAGGATGTCTCAAATAAATTGTCTTTAGATATTCAACACCAAGCTTGAATGGATCTTGGAATAGGAAGAAGCTTGCATAGATGTGGATGGAGAAATCTTCAACAAGAGGGCTCTGTAGAGCTTGAATCCTTCAATGGCTACCAATGGATCTCCTTGATGAATTGAATGCTTGAAGACTTAAATGCTTGAATACTTGAATTCTTGAATGCTTTTGGTATATCATGCAAAGATTACCCTTCAATCAATTTATTTTATCTTCTTGTGTCTTAGAGAAAATGAGACGACAAAGGCTTCCTTATATATAAATATAGGGCACAATATTCTAGAGAGGCTAACATAGGAGAATTAAATTTCAATTAGACCAATACCCCTATAAGTGGACCTATATTAAATATAATTTTAAGATTCGTTACTTCAGAGTCTGAAACAGCCGACCCAGAAGTAGAAATTAAATCTTTCCAAACCCCGACATCCAGAAACTTTGGAAACTTGAAATTTGGACCCTAGGTCAGGGTCGAGGTCGACCTCGACCCAAAATTTCTACCTTGACCCTGAGGTCAAGAACCTCAAATTTACAGAGTAGGATACCAGAAATAGGTCAGAGAGAAATGGAAAATGCGGCATAACAGGGGAAAAGCTAGATCCAAGTCAAAGACTCATTCAAGGCATTTGAAATGATCCCAAACCACTTATTCAGAGGGATAAACCAGTCCCAAATGGAAGTGCTTCCATTTTCCAAAGATACATTTAGCCCCCACTTTAGCAAGAGTATGGACTCGATGCAGATTCTTGGTAAAGTAGAACAAGAATAGAAGAAAAAATCCCTATTATGATTAAGGATACATGGAATCCATCAAGCCCCCAATGAACTTGAGTCCTTGTTAAATCCAAAAGCATAATAGGAGAGAGAAAGGAAGAGAGAGGAGTGGCTAGCTCACCCAGTAAGATGTGTGTATCTCACTATGAACCATAAAAGGAATAGGATGGCCCACCAAGAAAGCACTTGATAGTCACCCCATAAATTTATGCACCTTCTGGAGGCTTTGTACATGTATGTAGTGCATCTTCTGATGACTTTTATGAAGTACCCATGGATCCATATCCTCATATCACCATGGAATACATTTGTAAAATGTGTATCTCTTAAAGATTTAGCAACTTATGTGTGTTACCTTCCAAGGATTTAGCATATTAAATTATAATTGAATGCATATCTCTTCAGGATTTAGCAACTTATGTGTGTTACCTTCAGAGGATTTAGCATGCTACAAAACAAAAGGTTAGAACAAAAATGCAAAATATAGATCGAGGGAGGCCATATATATGCCCTCCTCCTTAAGATGGCAAAATACATACTATTTTTACATGTTAAGGAAAGAAAAGAGCAAGGATAAAGCCTTCTTCAAAAACATTAATAAAATATCCATATACAACACCCTGTCCAAGCTAAAAAGGTCATAGCTCCTATGAGGCCATGGAAGGGATGAATATATCATGCAAGAAGTGAAAAAGTAACCCTTGTAAGGGATAGCACACTATTCAGTTTCCAAGGTGAGAGATTTATCGACCATGGAAACCCGATGTTAAATAACGAAATAGGTTATGATCAAGTTCATAGATCCTTAATGAAAACCATAATTTTCATGTATGATTGGATATCACATAATAGATAGACACTTCTTAACCAAGAGAAAAGTGGATCCGAGAAAGACAGAAAAAAAGGAGATGGTATCCTTGCCCCCCAATCGTAGGAACAAGGATGGAAAGGGACCAAATATATCTTTCACAACACTATGCAATACAACCAGCCCCCAAGGATTAGGATAACATTGTTTTCATAATATGGAGCTCCATTATAGGAACATAAATTTTATTTAGAGAAAATGAGATTGAAATACAACTCATTGCCACATGATATATAAATAACTTTACTATCAATGAGCTGCCTAATCTTATAATGTAAAGCTTGATATTCATTAGTAGAGTGATCATGAAATCTATGATACAAACAAAAAGTAAGAGGCTTCAACTATGGACTACGTTTCTTTTTGCATTTAGGTCTAGTAATCATCTTAGCATGAAGGAGTTTAGGCAAAAGAACTTCTAGGTCAAAGTCCTGCATAGGTTCATCATGTTTTGAAGTGTTATTTGAGATGTTGTTAATATTGATGTGTTGTTGAGGATTAAATCCCAATCCATAAGAATGCTCATGCCCCCCATTCTGTAAGGGCATTTGAATTCCCTATTTATGCTTACCAGATCCTTGACCATGGAATCCTTCTTTAACTAGTAAATGATAACCAGCACCATAATGAGAAGCCATATCAGAAGGAGTTAATGGAACTTCAATAGTCACTATGTCATCATTAGTAGGTTTGAGATATTAATTTTGTGGGTAGAAGTATTGAAAAATTTATTATGAAGGGCATTATAATTAGAAGTAAAAGATCGTTGTTCAAACTCTCTTTGTTGCTTCATAAAATCAAGATCAGAAACCTTATACTCTCCAATAAAGGTAGGATTAAAATCCAAGGTTCCCAAATCATCTCCAAGAAGAGCATTAAAGGAAGAAGGATTACTATTAGGAATAGGAGTATTATGGTTTTGAATATTCAAACAAGGATTTGGCGCATCATTCACATGAAGTGTATACATCATGTTGTTGTGAATAAACTTGAATTCACGTTGAAGGGTGGAAGGAACAACATGCATCTCATGCAACCTAGGTCTACCCAAAAGGAGGTTATAATTTAGAGGTCTAGTCATAACATGAAAAGGAATATTCAGGATGACAGGACCTACTTTGATAGGTAAGGTAATGATGCCCAAAGATTTCTTATCAATGTTATCAAAGCCATGTATAGGAACATTGTCAGATTGAATATTTGAAATAATGGATTTAATTGCTTTGAGCATGTCCATGCTACAAATATTAAGCCCAGATCCATTATAAATCAAGGTCTTACAAATGATACTCTTATTAATAGTAAAAATAGCCATAAGAGCATTATATTGAGTCTGTACTTCTTTAGAAGGTAAATCCTTTTGAGTAAATACAATGTTAGGAGGACCCGTGATAGCATGCAAGCACTGTAAGAAGGTATTGATGTTCTCTTGATTAGGGGGTGGAGTGGGAATATTTTCTAGAGATTTTTGCAATGCTTTATGGTAGGTAGGTGAAGTTTGAAGAAGCTCCCATAAAGAAATCTTGGAAGGGGTATTGCTTAATCAGTTTATCAAATCATACTCCTTGCTAGGAAGACGGGTGGAGGAGGAAGAATGGGTTGAGAAGGTGTTAAAGAAGTAGGAACCATCGGATTAGGTTAAGGGTTATTCCTTGTATGATAGGTATGAGCTACCAAATCTTGATTATTGAAAGACTCAAAAGACTTGATAGGTTTACCTTTGATAATAATGTGAGGACAAACTTTGATAGTCAACAAGGGTTTTGGATAAACCATGTTAGTTGTCTCAACACTATAAATAGAGTCACAAGAAGGAAGAAAATAAGATATCCTAGGAGGAGATGAGGTAGGATCTTTGATCTCCATAAGATCTTCACTAAGAGGGAGAGCATTAAGGGAATTCATATCATTCTGCGCTAATGTCTCATTACTAGAAGGAATCCCAAATGGAGGTAAAGCATCTATAATGTCTTCTTCTTTCTCTAAAATGTCTACATAAGGGGAGTGTGTTTTATAAAAAGAGTCACCATCACCTATGAACATGTCATCCATTAATAAATCACCCTCTTTTATCAAATCTTCTTCATGAGGAGGGGATAAATCAATGTCTTTATCCAAAGGTTCATCCCAAAAAGTAGAATCATCCACAATGGCTTCATGAGGAAGAGAGTAATAAACATCCAAATCCAAAGGTTCATCCCAAATAGGAGGATTATCATCCCTATCAATAAGACACATTTTAGGAGAACAATAAATTACTAAAGATTGATCCCTAAAGGGGAAAGAAGGTAAATTATGGGTATGTGCAAGATCATGAGGGGTCAAAAAGTGGCGATGTTAAAAAATTCACTTTTCACTCATCCAAAAGCACATGAAAATGCTTGTTAACTTTTTAGTAGGCCTGGGTGTCAGTACACCTGAGAAAAACTAACACCAAAGCACAAGCCTAATCGAGTACCCAAAAAAATTGGGTACCCAAAAATTTTGGGTACCTAAAACCTGTGGCATAAATCAAAACTTACGGGCAGTGTTTCTCATTTCTTTCATTGTTTAGGTTTGTAAAATGGCTTTTAATATCCTATACTTGATTTTTTTAGGTACCTGATATCCCCAACAACAAATTTGACTCCTCAGTATATACGGTAAGTAAATTCTTTGTATATTTTGATTATTTTATTTCATTTTGATGCTAAATGTAGTTTTTTGGGTTGAAACAAGGTTTTGTATTTATTTTTTGAATAGTATATGAAATAAAATTGACATTCATATTTATTTTTTATTTAATCAGGCATGGCTGACAACAATGAAGAAAATAACCCTCCTGCACCAAATAATGATCCCCAAAACAATCCCCCATTTCAAAACCCTCAATCTTTAGAAGATTTGATACAAGATAATTTGAACACTATACGAGGTTTCCAAAACAAATATCAAAATATACCTACATTAGGTCCCATGCTTGCCACCCTAAATACTATTGTTGAAAACATTGACACACTTACGCGGTAACATAATGCTTCTCTTCATTGGCGCGATGATATGCATGCCCAATTTGATGACGAGCTTGACCATGACGGAGTTTCAGCCCTTAATATAACTAAAGAAGATATATCCTCCCTTTTTGTGAGTCCTAAAACCGGATTAAAATTTGATGCCAAAAAGCCTAAATTATCAATAAAATTGTCCACAAATGATGCAATGCGTACACAGTTTTGGGATCGCTGGTGGATGGTTTTTGATAAACCACCCCATAGAAATTTGGAGCTCCCTTTCTATTTTATAAAAAAATTGTATGTTGGGTTTGTGCTTTGTAAGAAATTTAATTATTGGAGCATGAGGCCCAACATGGGCGTAGGTGGAGGAGCTCCTCAAACTAGGCCATTTTCCCAGCGCAAAAAGGCCACTACCATTGTCCCCTCCACTGATGTCGTACCCCCTCCTCCAGTGCAGCATCTCGATATCATTGTAGAGGCTGCATCATAGAGTATTAGGGTCATTCACATGCTGAGTGATCATTTGTTACATAGACCAAGTCATTGTTTCCTCCTAGTGTGGATGATGTTGGCGCATCAACATCTGGCAGCAGTTCACATGTATGTGTGTCCCATACTTGCATTATGTGAAAGAATTTGTGCCTCGGACCGCTTACTGATGCTGATACATATTAGTAAGTTATTGATGAGGAGGATACATGAGACGCAGCTACGGAGGCTGCAACACCTCATGGAGTATGTGCGTCTCATGAGAGTGCTGAGGAGGGGTACGCAGAGCTACAGACTCTTGTTGATATGGTAAGAGTAAACATTATAAATAAATTTGTCACATGACTTAATTAATTTAAAAATAATTTATTTATTTAGATTAGTTTTAATGATTGCATGAACTTATGTACATATATTTAGTCCATTTATGTTCATTCAATGACAGAGGAGGAGTTGAGATAGGTGGATGACTCCACACTTTAAGCCATTTCAGTTGGCCTTGACACGTATACCCAATATATTATAAATTATGTACCCATTATTTTTTTTATATCATTTTGTATAAATGCTTAAATATTTATCATTTAGAGTAATAAAATTCATACATTTACTAATATATTGTCATCTTATTGTACTCTTCCAGGTATCAGCTAATGTCAGTGGGGGCACGAGGGGGTGCCTTCTTCATGTGTCAACAAATGAAAGGTAATTAATTGTTTAAGATTAGTTATGCATACATCACTTATGTGTAGTAATAAATATTTTACATGCACTTTATTTTATAGGCTGTGGCTATGTCCAGACACAGGTTCAGGAGCCTAGGCTGACAGGCATCCCGATTCGGAGTGATAGCCAGATTGTAAGTAGATTTGTACATATTGTTATTTGTATTTTGTAACCAGGGTTGTTAGGATGAAGTAAATTTATATATAATTGACTATATTTTTGACTCTCATAGGTTACTCCTAGTGCAAGGGAGGTCCCACGAGAATCATTCATATCTTTGTTGACCTAGCCCACTATTCCAAAGGAGAGATTGATGGACGTAAGTTTTAATTTTAGTTTAATCAATTTGTAATTTTATTATACTATCATCCTAATTTGTAAATTTATTACTCTATGTTGCACCTTGGGCCCCTGCACCACTCTACTAATCTCATTATTGGAAATATATATTTATAGGTCGGAGGTGGTATTGACCAATGGCATTGCCCCTTTGCTACCAAAGACTTATGTTAGGACACTTAATCATGGTAGGCGACCGAGAGACCAGGTACATATGTTTGTATTCAGTTATAATTTATAATTAAATTAGTGTTTGAATTATGAATTATATATATGTACAAATCATATAAACTAAGTAATCTGGCTTGGGATTGAACTCATTTTTTTATGCAGGATCAGTCAAAGCCAAATAGTTCTTCAAAGAGGCTACATTTTGATGATCCCCCTAAAACATAGGATGTAGTTTTAGTTGTGGTCATTTAGAGATGCCACTTGGCACATTTTGAGATGGCATATATGCCACAATGTACACCTTGAAACATTGATTTTGTAGACATTTTGAAATGACATGTGCCATATTTGTATATATGGAGATACTTTTGATACTTTTGCTACTTTCTATATATAGAACATTTTCATTTTTATGTTGTATTTGTGTCATCTTTTATATACACATTTATTATTCATGTATATGGAATTGAATGGTGAAGTTATATCTTGACTATGATTATTATTGTCATATCTTAAAGTTATATTTTGAAGTTATATTTGATTATCATTATGATTTAAATTATATCTTGTTAAATTTATATGTCAATTTGTTTGAATTTTTTATAATAGATGTAATAAATTACCTAGATCACTAAAATTCTCCTTTGTTTTGTAACAATACCCGAATCCTTTCTTCAATAGTACATCAACTTCTAGACTATTTTTGGTTGTTTTCTCCAAAAATTTCCAAAAAAATAAGTGTTTAAGATACCCTCTATCAATTTACAAAATATATGTCAAACTCAAACCACATTCTTTTGTAACATCATGCTCAGAATTTATTGTCCTCAATCACATATCTTGGGGACACTTGGGTCCAGTGTGATCGTGAGCATTCTAGTGACTCTGTGGGTGGAATGGATTTATAAATGGCATTTACCTAGCCAACCAGAGCTGATGGAATAGACTGTTTGATGCCAGGATAGACAGTTTGAAAGATACACTATGGAGCTACTTTCAACTGACCCTCACTGCAAGTTTTGGCATCGACTGAGATTGCCTTGCCAAACGCAAAAAAATTTGAAACACCCAAAAATGGGAGAGGTTGTTGTAGGCCTCAGATACACGATCTTGTAGACCCTGACAGTTTGTGGATACCTCTCACGAGGTCTGAGATGCGAGCCTTGGAAGATCATTGTCAAAACATGCTTAGTGCACCTTAGGGACACTTGGGTCAAGCATGGTCGTGAGCATTCCAGTGAATCTACGGGTGGAATGGGTTTGTCACTAGTGTTTACCTGGCCAATCAGAGCTAATGGAATAGATGGTTCAATGCCAGGATGGACCGTTTGAAAGATACACTACGAAGCTACTTTCAATTGAACCTCATTGTAAGTTTTGGCATCGACTGAGATTGCCCTGTCAAACGCAAACAAAGTTGAATCGCCCAAAACTAGGAGAGGTTGTTGTAGACCTTTGCAACATGATCCCATAGACTCTGATGGTTTTTTGATACCTCTCATGAGGTCTGAGATACGAGCCTTGCAAGATCGCTTCCCAATCGTACTTAGTGCACCTTGGGGACACTTGGGTCGAGCATGGTTGCGAGTGTTCCAGTGACTCCGTGGGTGGAATGGGTTTGTCACTAGCATTTACCCAACCAACCAGAGCCAATGGATAGATGGTTCAATTTTAGGACAAACGGTTGGAAAGATACACTATGAAGCTACTTTCAACTGACCCTCATTGCAAGTTTTGGCATCGACTGAGGTTGCCTTGCTAAATGGAAACCAAATTGAATCGAACAAAACTGAGATAGGTTTTTGTAGACCTCAGTAACATGATCCAATATCCCTTGACGGTTTGTTGATACATCTCACAAAGTACGAGATACAAGCCTTGGAAGATTGCTGCCCAATATTGCTTAGTGCACCTTGGGGACACTTGGGTCAAGCATGGTCGCAAGCATTCCAGTGACTCCATGGGTAGAATGGGTTTCTCACTGGCATTTACCCGGCCAACCAGGGTCAATGAAATAGATGGTTTGATTCCAGGACGGATGGTTTGAAAGGTACACTACAAACAAAGTAATTGAAATATAATTGAAATTGCAGAGATAAACAAAGTAAATGAACAAATTCACCTTGGTTGTATAGAAACCCTTGTGGAGGATTCAAATCCTTGGATCCACAAGTACAGAGGCTCAAAATGGATGTATAATTTAGAATGTAGGATATAGGATAGAGGATATAGGATGTCTCAAATCAATTGTCTTTATATCTTCAATGCCAATCTTGAATGGATCTTGGAATAGGAAGAAGCTTGCATGGATGTGGATGGAGATATCTTCAAAAAGAGGGCTCCATAGAGCTTGAATCCTTTAATGTTTCCCAATGTATCTCCTTGATGAACTGAATGCTTGAAGACTTGAATGCTTGAATACTTTAATGCTTGAATTCTTTTGATAAATCATGCATATATTATCCTTCAATCAATTTCTTTTATCATCTTGTGTCTTAGAGAAAATGAGAGGAGAAAGGCTTCCATATATACAAATCTAGGGCACAATCTTCTAGAGAGGCCAACATAGAAGAATTAAATTCCAATTATTCCTATACCGCTAGAAGTGGACCTATAAACTAAATGTAATTTTAAGAGTCGTTACTTCTGAGTCCAAAACAACTGACCCAAAAGCGAGAATTAAATCTTTCCAAACCCCGACATTCAAAAACTTTGGAAAATTGAAATTTGGATCCTGGGTCAAGGTCGAGGTTGACCCTAACCCAGGTCAGGGTTGAGGTCAACCTTGACACAAAAGCTCAACCTTGACCCTGAGGTCAAGAACCTCAAATTTACAGAGCAGGATGCCATAAACAGGCCAGAGAGAAGTGGAAAATAGGGCAGAACAAGGGAAGAGCTAGATCCAAGTCAAAGACCCATTCAAGGAATTTGACATGACCCCAAACCACTTAATCGGAGGGCTAAACTAGTCCAAAATGGAAGTACTTCCATTTTTTGATTATATATATATATACATATATACATATACATATATATATATATACATATATACATATACATATACATATATACATATATATATACATATATATGTATATATATATATATGTATATATATATGTATATATATATATATATATGTAT
>MU227969.1:661656-698699 GCA_018584345.1 Thuja plicata | reverse complement strand
ATATATGTATATGTATATATATGTATATATATATATATATATATTCCAAGGAGAAATTATCAAGATATACTTATATCTATCTAAGATTAGTTAACATTCTATTTGAATTTATCTAATATATACATAAAATTTTGAAATAATTATATACCCTAAATATGCTAAAAAAAACAACAATTCCCACCTGACAGGAACATATTTCAGGAAAATATGAGGTGGTTGAGGACAACCAAAAACCCTAATAATAGTGAAAATTTTAAATAGAAAATTATCACCCCAATTATGCCTAATGGACCCCTGACTGTTAGCATGCAATGGTCTAATCGTTCTTTTAAGTTCAAGTGGAATTATATCCTCTTTTGCACCTACCATATTTCTAATGGGATTTACAATCTAGTTCTCAAAATTTAAGAAAGAAGAAGAGTAAGTAATACATTCTCATACCCTTATCCAAAGTTGCACTCCCATCTACATGCCCATGTATTCCTTCATTAGTATCAACTCCTCATCCTTATGATAAACATTATAGAACAAGATGAGATGCATCATAATTAAGTAATGCTTGAAACTAATTGAAGAAGGGTCACTCTGAATAGAAACCAAGTCATTGTGAATTCTATTGAGAATAAGGCCCACATAATCATATTATTTGTTAACATGTGCGTGTTGAATTCCATAGCTAACATCATTGGATCTTCCATCAATGTCTTTCCTCCATTTGCTCCCAAAAATTTATGCAAACCATATACAGTGTACTTGAGATAACTATGGAAGGTGTCCATATTGTAGGGTTCATTAACACTATCTGGAATTGGTATTTTCTTCCTCCCAGCCCTTGGAATAAACTTGGGAATCACATTCTTCTTCAAGACA
The DNA here is from genome assembly GCA_018584345.1 of Thuja plicata. NCBI lineage: Eukaryota > Viridiplantae > Streptophyta > Pinopsida > Cupressales > Cupressaceae > Thuja > Thuja plicata. The sequence continues at coordinate 697,829 of MU227969.1, read as the reverse complement.
TTTTTATGTAGGTGATATTATCTCTTCTCTTCAACCAAGTCTATATCTACGCTCATAGCTCTAGAGATACCAAATGCCTCCATGAAGTTGGCTCTATCAATTCTTACCAAGTAATATTTATCCCTTTTTCTAATACACTTGGTAAGTGGGAATTTGTTTTTTTCTAGTGCTTTCACTAGGTTAGCATCCACAAAAAATTGAGGAACGATAAACTTCGCCATATTCAAAACCCAAGCGTCACATACTGGGACTTCCTTCATTCTATTGTTGAAAAATAATAGAAATAGAGAAGAACTAGTGGAACCAATAGTGTATGGGTTCTTACACTGGAAGCATGTATCTCTCCATGCCTGTTCATTGGTTGATAATGAATTTGACATTTTTGGTAGCAATTCAACCCATTCTTCAGAAAAATTATCCTTCTTTTAGTTTCTTATAGCTGTTGATTTAGTAGTACTACATAGATGTCATTTTTTAGAAATAAAAAATTCTCTCACCAGACAGAAAAGCTTCACTAATACACACACTTCTCTACAACACAATAGATTATTCTCCAGTACTCCTACTATCACACAAAAAATAAGAACTTGAGATTTGATATACAAATGATGGTTATGGATGCAAATTTAAAGATCTTCTTTTCATGTACAAACCATCTATCCATGAACTTGACATTAATGTTATGCATACATAATAACTAAGATTATCCATTGAGGGAACGGTCATGTCATCAAGCTATGATTTTGCAACCCTTAAGCATTTTTAAAAAAAATTTGAAATATGTCATCACAACTATACATTCTCAGTCAAGTCACAAAATTTATTGGTCCAAACCCCATTTGTTGTTTTCCAACTCAACTCAACTATCAGCAAAGTCTACATGGCATCCATGGTGGCTTCGCATCATAAAAATATGACCTACACTATACCTTGTGATCTTGCGCCAACCCATAATAGTCATTTTGCATGGTCACAACCTTCAAAATAAAATGTATCATAAACCTGCGAACTTGCACCAGCGGTCATCTCTAACATCTTCACAAGATCACAACAAGGAAATGTTTAGGCAGAGATAACATGTGACCTCAAGTTAATTGTTGATCATCACATCGGATACATGGGGAAGCATCTTGAACCAATGCAACCAACCAATAGAGCCTTTTAAAACCTGTGTGATGCTGTGACAAGGCTTTTTTGCCTTTAAATTTCCATGGTACACGTGGCAACATATCGTACCATCACTGCAAACTTCAGTATTTATAAAATATTTGTGATCTTGTGGTATCTTCATGAAATATTAGTTAATTTTAAAACTTCAAGACACATGAAACCTTCTTGCTTGTTCACACTTCAAATATTTAACCCTTAAAAAACCTTATGAACCCACGAAAGACCAAAATTTAACCACTAAATGACATTATTGCATGATCACAACCTTAAAAATCTAACCATTAGTTGTCATGTGATGTTGTGATAGAATCAACTTAACCACCACACTAACCTTAGCACAAGGTCACAACATAAAATATTTTCTTGACTTCCAACTTGAGACCTTGCACGAAGACTCATTTTAACTACCAGCGTAACATCAAATTTTTTTGATTTAGCAATACAAAACCATCAAAACCTTGTGATACAAAGCACTTAACCTCCTTGCAAGATTTCAACCCTAAAATTTTAACTTTACTTAACCTCGCAACCTAGCACAAGACTGTTTAAATGGCATTGGTAGTTTGCATAAATAGAAACTTTGACCAAATATGACTTGCAAACTAGCAGGAAAGAAAAACAAGAACTTTTGACTACAACTAACTGCCATGACATAATGTATAGACCAATAAGAAAATACCAGCTTAGACCTAATGGATTTTCACCTCCAACTCAATCGCTAATTTCATTTGCATGATACATGAAAAAACATTTAAGCAAGGAAAAAAATTCTATCACCAGACCTGAAGGAAAAATAAATACTTATCCAAATTTTATAGTTTCAAAACGATCCTTTCTCTGATACCATCAGATACAGTCAGAGTCATAGTTTCCCCAATGGAGATAGTCCAACCATGTAGCAAGACTTAGCACAGTGGAAACAACCAACACTAGATCATTAACAAGTCAATAATGAACAATCAACATGCCTTGCAGGCCTTCTTATTATAAGATAATCAAAGATTTATCTCATACATGCACAACTACATGCCAGGTTACATTCCAAGCATACATGCCTCCTTAAAATTAGAAATCTATATCCAGGTTCGATTTTAAGTTACTAAACTACTCTACCCCTATGACTACTAGCTTAGGACCCAAGACTACAAATATGTACAAGATCATAAGCCACAAGTCAGCTATAAAAGATCACATTCTCGAAGAAGAATAAAATGTATTACAACATATAGTTTAGGAGATAAATCCATAAGAATACCTCTAGACATGAAATGAAGTGCGAACAAACAAGGAGTTTGACCACGAGCATATGACCATCGAACAAACATGCCAATTAGCATCGCCGATCATTAAATGCCATCATAAGCCAAATCATACCAACTTGGTCGTTAGAATACAAAAAAAAATATACGACTGTACCAATCTTAGTATATACTCTCCAGGAAATAATAAAACATGATACTAAGCTTAACAAAGGTTCTCCCTGATGTCTAGAACACACCAACAGGATTGCATTAGAAAAGGAGTCAACTGGACCAATCACAACCTAAAACATAGAAACTTCCCAACAGGAACAAAAAAAAAATAATTAAAAGGAAAATAATCTTGGGTGATGCAAGATTACCAACCACCCAAGGATGATCCTGTATTAGTAATGACTCAAAGTGGTTAGTCTAGGGTCACCCATTGTGGAGTTTCAATCTATTGAAAACATTATTAAAATATAATAGGTTGGGTTGCACATTAATCAAGATAAATGAGATACCTCTCCCATGGCCTTGAGTTCTTGTATAGACTAAAGATGGTTTGGAGAAGGCTTGGCCATCCAAAGGGGTGTTAATCTGACAAATCAATTTCCTTGTCCTTATGATAGGTTTTCAGTTTCACATGACTTCTCACCTGGGGGCCAGGTTCTGGAGAGACATGCTAGGATAACCCAAGATGGTAGATGATTATGTGATGACACTTTCTTTCATGTGTCTGAGGATTCCCTATAGTTTTTCTTGTAGTTCACCTCTATTTTTTTATGGTATATTTTCGTATCTTGTGATTTTTTTGGTGGTGACCCGAGTGGGTATCGTTACATTATTTCTTTTGTGTCCCTTGGTTATCTTTTACATCATGCTTGGTCTTCTTTGTGCTTTCATGTGATGTATTTTGTTGTATTTTCTTGCATGGTGTGGGGTCTTGTGCCATCTCTTAGCTCACGGGCATGGGATGGAGGGTTCCACATGGTTGGGTGACAAATATTTCTCCATCGAGGTTCATTGGTTATTTTGTGGCTTTTTATAGAATTTGCATGTCCTTTGTACCTTTGATTTAACATCATGGTGGATGGTCCTTATTATATCTCATAACATATGATGTAATAATATTTTCGCATTGTAAACATCTACTCTTGTAAAATGACTATAAATATGTTATACACATATATTAATGTTTCTTGGAGATGTAATACTTAGGAGTGGATAGCTTGATTATGTACTTGAATATTATCATTATGTAAATTTGGATTAGTCTCATATAGATTTATGGGTTTGATATTTCAATGTAAGTAGCATTATTAATTTGATGTTTCTATTTTATGGTTTAATTCATTATATGTTTATTTGTTTCTTAGTTGGAACATTGAGGAACCTAAGATGACACGGTGTTGTAACTGTGATATTCTAACATGTTACGTCATTATGTTATTGTAGATGTTAATATTTTGGGAAAAAATGCCTTGTTCTTTAGTTTAATCATGTTGTCCTCTCAGGTTCCCAGAAAGGATGTTACATTATGAAAAAGGAGTATTATTGTGGCCAATAGACCACTCATGAACTATTGTGCATTTTCTAGTTAGATCTTGTTAGTTGAAATCTATCATCCTTGAGGATCTCCCTCATTAGATCTAGACTTTAGTAAGAAGAGGTAAGTTTGTCTTTCTTACTAATGTAAATAAGAAACTTAGAATAGTTGAGATGCTAGTAAATGATATAGTGATGGTATTAGGTGGTAGAAATGAATTCCTAACCATGGTTAAGATAATTGAATATTATAGCTAATTTTTCTTACAATAACAAATAAATTAATTAAAATTACTAATAAAGTCATTAATTAGTTGTAGTTAGGATTCATAAAGATTAAAAACATTTCTTGGGGAATAATCTATCAATGAAAGATCCTATTGATGGGAATTTGTGATGGCCTCTCCAATGGTAGATGAGTTGTCACTGAATGCTAGAGTGTCTACAAACTTTGCCTGAAGAGGCATGCAGGAGAGCTAGCTCTCATGACCTCAAAGAATCTAGTTATTGGGTCACGAAGGTGCGGGCCTATATTAGTTTGACAAGTGACTGTTTGTTTTGAGAGGATATCTGGTTTTGAATCGTAAACCTCTGAAACTTTGGGGATAATGGGTTTCCTGCAAGCATAATTTACATCTGGAAAAGAAATAGAAAAAGATAGGAGAGGGTTAGTGTAGATCTCTAACTATATCAATGATATATATTCTCTTAACATCAATAAATTTATAGATAAAATAAAAAATAGATACTAGATATACATGCAACCTTCAATTAGACATATATCAGTAGCAAAGAAAAGTATATCATTGAATCATTACAGAACTAGAACAGAGGACATAAGAAAGCATACAACATGAGAAGTTTTTTGCTAGCTCCAGGATCAGAAAAAAAACAGAGCTGAGAGATGAATGGTGTTCCTTAATCTTTCATTAACTTCAAATCTAGCTTCACTGGTAGTTACACTAGTGGATCCAAGGGAGCATTAATCTACTCTGAACTTCTAAGAAAACAAGAATGCTAAAAAACTGAAAGCTTGTATTACTAGTGGATAGCTAAATCATCAATTTTCTGACCATTCAAATGGCATCAGACTTTGTATTTATAGAAAGCTCTAAACACCTAAGGGACTAACCCTACGCTAGCTATTTACATTATATTACATTATTTGCAGCCGGTACTACCTGTGTTATCATAATTTCCTAATATAATACAATCATTTGAGAAGAGAAGAGAAGAGAAGAAAGAAATGAAAGATCCCTTGGAAAACTGCCATTGGAAAGAGTGTTCTTGTAATTTCAAACGTGATGGATCTTCCTTAAGTGACCTAGGCTATATGCCCTCTTTAATGTTCTTCTATATTTTGGTGACTTGGGTGAGTAGAGGTACACCAAATAGTAAATACCAAAATGGCGTCTAGGCACTTGGGAGGTGTCTGTAGTGAACCAATAGATTAATAGTGACTACTCATGCCAAGAGGGATAGACACGGACCTAGAAACATGTTGTAGATAGTGATTGGTCAGGTCGAGGGAGCTATCAACACTCATCACTATAAAGAATACAAAATTGGGAACCCTGGTTCCAGGTTCTGGGATCTTATGCTCAAAGAATAAAGAATCAGACTATATGCAAATTCTTCTAAAGGATCCTTGGAGTCTTGGATATCTTACTAGCCTTTGAATTTTTCGTACACCTCTAGAATTTGGAGGATGCCATCTTCCTCTATATCCTTCAAACAATCTTGATGATCTATAGATCCCTAAAAATGGAGGTTGACACCTTTGGCCTTATCTTTTAGCTCTGCATTTCATTTGAGCAATACTTGGGAGAGTTTTACCATGTTGGCACCATTAACATTTCCCTCCAGTTGGAATTGAGCCTCGACCACTTCATCAAACTTACCAATTAAAGAATCAATGGGAGTATAAGTCTTGGGGCTGAGAGGATCAACCGATGTAATTTCCTAGATGAGGGAAGCATACTGATCCAAAGGAGTCCACACCACCTGCAATTGTTCTTCCAACACTCATACTAGTTTCTTGCTAGTTTTAACTTTGAATGTAAGTATAGAGTATTGAATCCAGAGGAACCCATATGATTCATCCCCTAGAATTCCTATGTTTATTAACTTGTCCTCCCTGAGATCCAGAATCTCCGATGAGGTATCTCTCCAATCTTCATATTTCTCGATCTCTCCCTTCCATTAGGGAATGGTGGCCTCTATCTGCTTTGCTAAATCATTTACCCAGAAAAATTTTAGGAGAGACTCGGACAAGAAAATTTTTATCGCCCCCACCTGATGAGCGATCCACTCATCTACCGCTAACGCCTTCTTCTTCATTATTTTTAGAGTATCAACATCACTCTTTGGTAGCGGTGTCCTGGGACTGAGGGTCTGGGTGTTTCAGAGGCGAGGGGGTGCACTAATTCTGCGAGGAGTCCCAAAAGGTTGGCATTGGCTACTTTCAACTCCTGGCTCTTATGAGACTGTTTCTCATATTGGGCTCAAATATCCTAACCCGCTTCACATAGGAGGTCTAGTTCCCTGTGCTGAGTTCTTTTGCCCAGAGACACCTCCATGATCACATATTATTTGACAACTTCCTTAGAATCCTCTTTTCCTACTAGAGGGGCGATGACTGTCACTACAACATTGCCATCTAGGGCTCTTCTAGTGTTGTGAAGGGTACGAGCCTTCTTAGGATTCTTAGGAATTTGGCCTTCGACCAACATCTTAGCAAGTGATAGTGGGTCTGTGATAGTAGTTGATGATTTTATTTTTTGAGCTTCCACTAACCATTATAGCAGGGCAACTGGCCAGCCTGTCATCATCATCCCCAAGCTTGAAGTATCCCTGGGGTTCAATTCAAGTTCTCCCCTAGGCATATTATTCGTTGTATCAATGGGGTCCTTATTTGCATGTTATTTATCTCCCTCCCCATCACCCTCCAGAATGGTGTTCTCTAGTGGACTAGGAGGCAGAGGAGGTAGAGGTAGCTCATTGAGATCTACCTGATGAAAGATGGCCACAACTTTGTCAGCCGTTGTATCCGGTGGTATGAGAAAACTCTGATCACCGGTTAATTCCAAGAGCATAGTGTCAGAGGTTACAATTTCTCCCGAAGGTCTGGTTCCCTCTTCAACTGGTACTTGTTTTGTTAGGATTGGATAATACTGAGAGGGGGGTGAATCATTGTTATAGCACTTAATTAAATTCATTAACCATTTATATATTAACCATAAAATTTCAATAAAGAAAATAACATAAGAAAATGACATAGTACTCACAACACCATATTTTGTTTTCAAGAAAACCCTGGCCAAGGGAAAACCCCTGTGGGGATGGTACCCACAAGCATGTACTAAAGTATAATGTCCCTGTAAGGAGACCTAGCCCTATTAGGAGCTGATTATTACATAGCACATTTCCTTGTTAAAGGAATTACAACCTTGTTAAAGGTTCACAACACCCTGTTAGGGGCCAACTAAGCTTACAACTCTTACAATATAATTTAGGCTTACAAAGTGTTCTCAGTCAACAAAAAAAACAAGAAACACTGGTGCTTAGATAGTTCCTTTATTGTTCTTCTATGATCTCTATCATTCTCTTCTCTTTTATTCACTCAAAAAATCATCCAACTGTGCAACTAACCACTCTTCCACATAAATCTTTATCAAAAAGATATTACATATATATCTCACAACTTTACAAAGTCGGTTCTCAATATGAATATTACAAATATTAAAAAGTTGACCTTCAATACAAAATACATTTAATATAGTAAATACTAAATTCATATTCGACACTCTTTCATAATCAATGTGGAGGTTATCAACAACCAAAATACAACTTTGATTGTCTGGAGTCCAAGTCATACTCCCTCAATCTTCGCTACTGTCCAACTGCTCTATATTGGTTTTTTTTCTTTAGTCTGTATGCCTTCAATTCTTTCTAACTCACCGTAGCCTCAAAAAAAAGCAAATAGATCTTATTTGGAGGTCATAAATACCCCATACTGTCTTCCTCTAAGCTCTCTTTCCCTAAATCATCGATCTCAATCTTCGGCATCCAAAACTTATCTTAGTCAATTTTTGAATCATCAAAACTTATCTTTGCTGGAATCGATCTGAAACCCAGATGTGTTTCCATAAATGACAACCAAAAAAGTGAATCACATTTACACAAAATTTATCACTTTCCAACAATCTCTCCCTTTGGCATTGATGGCAACACTTAACAAAAAAATGAATAAGTGTTCCAACAAATCTGTCTCCTCTATAATATTCCTTTATTTTTTCTTTTCTCTTTTCTTTTCTTCTCCTATATAATTTTTCTTAATATATGTGTGTGTGTGTGTGTGTGTGTGTGAGTGTGTGTGTGTATATGTATGTATATATATGTATATATATATACATACATATATATATATACATATATATATTTATATACATACACACACACACACACACACACACACACACACACACACACACACATATATATATATATAATTCTCTTCTCCCCCTTTAACAACAATGACAAAGGTGCATATAAAACAATAGGTTTTAGTGCTTTCTCACCAGTTTCATAATATCCTGAAAGGAATCTTCCAAGATCTTCACTTCTACAGTCCCTGTTTTGAACAAAATTTGGCTAATGTGAATTAAACCATTCAATGCAAATGATGTGGTATCAGCTTCTTTCAAGTTTTTGGGCATAGATTTATCCAGTGAATCTGTTACTTTCTCTAAGTCTGATAGATGAACCTCAAGTATTGATAACTTAGGAGAGATAAAGCTCTTCAGAAAATTGAATCTTGTTAGTAATCTCCCTTTCTCATTATCTAATACAATGAGTTTAGCCAAAATCCTTGGGACTTCTTTGTCTAACTCTGTTGTGGATTTTGATGATGTTTCACAACCATCCATCATACTATTCAGAGTTTCCCTCTCTTTGGAAATAATGTCTTCTACATTTTGAAAATGCCTTATTGGATTCATGCAATAATTAAACAATTTTATCCCATGTCCAATGCACCTCCTTTCATTTTTCAAGCAAGTTTTCACAATTCCTAAGTCCCATGTCACAGACTTACAAACTGTTGTTAACTTATTCTTTGAGTATGTCTTCTCTACTTTCTCCTCTGCTATCTTCAATAAGTTCTCATAGTGCCCATCAAATTCATCAACTATAATTCTAATATTTTCAATGTCATCTTTGTTCTGGAAAACAATAGGTATTGGAAGAAATTTGTTTACAGTATCAATTTCTCTTGTAATTACTTTTTCCTTCTTGTCTCCTTTCTGTTCTGATCTTTCCTTGGCTTTGTTCAAAGCAGTAAATGCCAATTTTACTAATTCAACTTCATCCATGCTGTCAACATTTACATCACTACTTGCCAACAATGAAATGGATGATGTGTTTACCTCTTTCTTTTCATCCTCTTTCTAATCTATCTTTTGTTCTTTTGTTCTTCTTCTGATCTTCTTCCTTCTTATGTTCTTCTTCCTTCTTTTGTTCCTCTTCCTTCTTTTATTCTTCTTTTGATCTTCTTTCTTCTTCTGTTCTTCTACCTTCTTTTGTTCCTCTTCCTTCTTTTGTTCTTCTTCCTCTTTGTGTTCAGCCTCATCCACTATAGAAGTGTCCAAATTCCCTGCAAAAGGGTCCTTTAAATCTTGAGAGGTGTCAAGAGTTACTGCTACACCAAAAACATAGAAATCTGTTACTCCACTCTTTTTAGAAGTTGTCTCTATTGCTTTTGAGTTTTCACCCATTCCCAATTGTGTAGGTGAAGTGGTCTTAGGAGGTGAGGGCTTAACAGAAGTAGTATTCATTAATATCTTCTCTAGTGCCTTATGTGTTTCCTCAGTGATTTAATCATACTTCCTCACCATGATTTTTAATAATATCACCTTGGTCCTTAATAGAGGTTTTAATTCCTTGTATATTATTTCCCTTTCTTGTATTGATATCACAGGCATCACGTTATCAATTTCTTGGTTCCTAATTGTATCATCTTCAATCTGTGCTACATGTTTTCTTATCTCCAATCTCCCATATAAGTCTATGGGTATGCTTCCTTCAATTTCTAAAAGTGTATTCTTGAAAGTAAGTAAGTGTTCAATCACAATGCCCTCAATCTTAAGTTTTTCTTCTTCTTCATACCCGTTATAGTATTTATCAATTGTGACCAATTTGCCTTGTTCTAATGCTCTCTTCTCTAGCATCTTCAGGTCAGGTTTCCAAATGTGTTTTTCTACTTTCTTTTCTCATGACTCCATTATCAGTCATATACTCCATCTTAGTTGATACATCATAAATTCCCAGTATATCATATTTGCAATGTATGTAAGCCCTAATATCTTCTATGTGTAATATGCCATATGGGGTTTGGGAAAATGATCCCTCTGGATCCTCTTCACATGATTTGATTGGATGTTTCTTAAACTTATGCCTAGTTTGATCTATAACATAAAAAATAATAGGTGCATCCATGGCCAGATGATTTAAATACCTTTCTTCTGTTGAATTCTGAGTTTATCCTTCAACCGATCATGCACAGCCAATGTAGAATAGTCTAAAATTCTCTTCTCTTTGATCTCCTTAGCTTGATCTTCGTCAAATGATGAATATATAGGTCATCAAGTGGTCCTTTATACAAGTTTAAGTCGTGAATTTCACTTTTACTTAAAACTGTCTAGCCGACTGTCAGATCTTGCAAACAAAATATATGTGTCATCTGCTGTTTCACTCCTAGATGTATATTCCATGATGTCGGCCAAGCTTATACCCAAGCTCGATCAAGCTCAATCCATGAAATTTGGGGTAGGATATATTTTGATGTCTGTATCCAATGCTCCCCCTAAGGTCATGATCAGCCAATTAGGTCGATTCTATTTTTCTACCATCAGGTGAAGATCCATTAGCCTCTACTGACTCTCCCTGAACTAATGTCTCACTTGTTTCTTTGATCTTCCATATCTTACCACTATTTCTATTTTCTTCCTTCTTAAAACAACTTTCAAAATCACTCTTCAAATCTGCAGCACTCTTACCAATATCATTTCCATTCTTCTATGAATTCATAGGAGGTGGTACTCTTTTGTTGTTTGATCCATTATACTTGCAAAATTTTTCTATATGTCCTGCATTATTGCATTTTTAACATATAGGTGGTCTTCTTTCCTGATTAACTTGTAGCTTACAATACTTTTCAATGTGTCCAATTTTATTACATTTGTAGCATGTAGGTTTCACTGTAGATTCTTTTTCATTGTCTTGTCTATATCCTGATTGATTAGGTTTTCTGCATTTGATTTCTTGTGTCCATATCCATTACAATTAAAACAATAACCATAAAAGGTTCTAAAAGGGGCATTACCTCTACAGTCTCTCTTCATGTGTCCAAATCTGTTGCAGCCAAAGCTTCTACCTCTGAAGGGTCTAATCTTCTCTTTAGGTTCTTCAATAGAAGGTTTCTCAGCATCAATCTTCTCATTTGATTTCTCTACCTGATTCTTTAAACATTCATATTCATTGAATCCAATACCATTCATATCACCTTTAGATTTTTGTTTGTCTCTCTTTTCATCAATCAAATCACTACTGGTGTGAAGTTTCTCAATGTGTTTCTTTGCTTCAACAAGTTCACCTTTTATAATCTGATTGTATTTTTCCATTTCCAGATACTTGTTCTTGTAGTTGTCAGCCTCATTCTTCATTTAATCTAATGAACATTTTAAAGCTTCTTCAACTTTCTTCTTAGCATCCTTTTGTACTTGTATTTCTTTAGCCATAGTCTCATTTTCAAGTTTTAGAGTTTCATTCTATTCTTTTAGTTGCTTAACCTGATCTGAACTGTCTTCATCTAAATCCTCTTTTATCTGAACCACAAGATCTTGTCTTTGATTTCTAGAAATCTCAAGTTGATCTTTGAGTTCCTTTATGAATTTCTCAGCTCTTCGCATGTTGAATATCAATTCCCCATTCTCTTATTTTTCTTTGTCAAGGTCTTCAAGTGCGGCATCAAAGTTTTCTTGCAAACTGTCCAAATCCATTATGATCTCCCTCAAGTTGTTAGAGTTTCTCTCCAAGGGCCAAAATCTCTTATACCAATTGTTAGGATTAGATAATACTAAGAGGGGGGGTTGAATCAGTATTATAGCACATAATTAAATTCTTCAACCATTTATATATTAACCATAAACTTGCAATAAATAAAAGAACATAAGAAAATGAAACAGTACTCATAACACCATATTTTGTTTTCAAGGAAAGCCTGGCCAAGGGAAAACCCCAGTGGGGATGGTACCCACAAGCATGTAATAAAGTATAATGTCCCTGTAAGGAGACCTAGCCCTGTTAGGAGTTTAATATTACATAGCACATTTCCTTTTTAAAGGAATTACAACCTTGTTAAAGGTTCACAACACCCTGTTAGGGGCCAACTGAGCTTACATCTCTTATAATATAATTTAGGTTTACAAAGTGTTCTCTGTCATGAACAAAAACAAGAAATATTGGTGTTTACATAGTTCCTTTATTGTTCTTCAATGATCTCTATCATTCTTTGATCTCCTATTCGCTCAAAAACTCATCCAACTGTGCAACTAACCACTCTTCCACATATATCTTTATCAAAAAGCTCTTACATATATATCTCACAACTTTACAAAGTCGGCTCTTAATATGAATATTATAAATATTACAAAGGCAGCCTTCAATACAAAATACATTTAATATAGTAAATACTTAATGAATAGTCAGTGCTCTTGCATAGTCAATGTGGAGGTTATCAACAACCAAAATACAACTTTGATTGTTTGGAGTCCAAGTCATACTCCCTCAATATTCACTACTGTCCAACTACTCTGTATCGTTGTTCTTCTATAGTCTGTCTATCTTCAATTCTTTCTAACTCACCATAGACTCAACCAAAACCAAATCTATCTTAGTTGGAGGTCATATCTACCCCTACTATCTTCCTCTAAGCTCACTTCCCCTAAATCATCGATCTCGATCTTTGACATCCAAAACACTTCTGTATCTTTGCTTCTACACTTAGTTGATTTCTGAATCATCAAAACCTATCTTTACTGGAATCGATCTGAAACCCAGATGTGTTTTCATAAATGAAAACCAAAAAATTGAATCACATTTACACAAAATTAACCACTTGCCAGTTCATGTTCTACGACCAGGTCATTCCCTTATTCTTGTGGCACTTCTTGTTCTCCTTTGACTTCATAAAGTTAGGGCTCATCTTCTTCATGGGCCACCACATCCTTTGGCCTTGTTGACTCAAGTATGGGAACTTCAACTTCCTATCCTTCTATCTCTTCTATGGTGCGGTCAACCATACCTTGTAATTCTTCAAGATCGCCCAGCGAGAAGAAGTAGTCGACATTGATCTGTGCTATCTCTAGGGGACTCACTGGATGATCCTCCTTTTCAGAGGAGGAGGAGGAAGAAATCAACTCAACCTTAGGTACATCTTTGGGCTTTGGGCCCAGATTCTTGCTCTATGGTGAAAAACTTGACTTTTGTTTCTTTCTTCTTTTAAGTGGCACTTCGGGCTCTGCAGCCACCATTGTTTGAGCGATTTTTTGATTCACATGCTGCACTTAACAAAATAGCCAAGGATGAAGAACCTCCTTGTGGGGGACAGGAGCCTACCAGGGTAGCTCCAAGACCAAAAGCCACTCCAGAGTTTGTTGCGTCCATTAATTTCTAGGAGTGCTCCAACTTCTCACCTAACTGCTCCATCATGGGGGCCAAAATGAGATCTGAGACCTGAGGTGGGGTGCCAAATTTCTTCTTTCCATGGGCTTTGGATTGCTCCGAGGCCTGAGAACTTGAAGCTCCAAAATAATGCATGTCTGAATGGACACTCTTTGGGCATACCTTCTCAAAATATGAGTGGCTGTGCTGAATTACTACTCTTTAGATGATCTCGATAGCCAAAATTTCTAGTGTATCCCAATCCACCAGAGGGAGGTCCATCTTATCTACACTTGTTTATTTCTACTCAGGGTTCTCTATGGCCCAGTGTTTGAAAAATTCAATGGGAATATCTGGAGCTTGAGTTGTTCCATCATCCCTTTTATTATCGTGGTGTAGTATTGCTTTCGGACATCATAATCATCCTGATAGTTGGCCCAAAAATATTCTATGTGTCGAACATGGGGGTTCACCCCCTTTGGCATCAAACTTTACAGTCGCCCAAGAGGATCAGAATCCTTGTGGAAGAAAGAATATTTTGCTAAGTTAAAACTACTTAGCTCATTTTCGGCTCCCCGGGCCGCAGCTAGGGAGCAAGAGTATTTTCTACAAATGAAAGGGAATGTCAGGGTGGTAACTTTCTTTGTGGCAGCCAAGGCATGAGCCTCCAAAATATGCTTGCAGAACTCTAACAAAACTACCCTGTCCCCACAAATTTTGGGTAACAGGAAGGGCTCTCTGGAGAAGCTGGACACCTGTATGTACATGTGTTGGGAAAGATAGATGAAGTATCACCCCCATGCACCATCCAAGCTTATGGCCTGTGGAGATAATTTGTATCCCCGATCACCGGTGATCACCTAGACCTTGTGAAAGATGAAGGCATCGTTGACTCTACAAAAAAATGGGAAGCTCTGGTCCCACTGAATCTAGGGGAAGTGGTCCCATGGAGAGACCTGACCAGGTCCTTCCCAAAGAACACCAACCATTGTTAAACCTCGGATCCCCTGGGACTACTGGGCCAGTGGCTAGAGGATGTAGGAAGTCATGTAAAACTTCCGCTCTAATTTGACCCACCTCATCTGGGCATCTACATATTTTGTGATGATATCAGTCCTGTTTAAATGAGCCTTGTTGGTGGTCATACCATATAAGAAGTAATACATCTAGGGAGAGAATTCATGGGCATGTGGCTCCCCGAAGATCCTGCATAGGAAGATAATTCCTTCCTGGATGGGGTCCTTAAAGTCAGAGCAAGTAATCTTTGTCTACATCTTCTTGTATTCCCAGCGTGAACTTTTCATCTAATGTGTGTTGAGGTGGTGCTGCGCCATGTCTTTCGCACCCTCATACTGCTACAGGGCCTCATCCTTGGTGAGAGAAACAACTCCCATGAATTGCGGGATACACCACCCTCTGGTAGTGGCGTCATGGTCCAATGTGACGATGGACACCAGGAATATGAGGGGAGTAGGGAAAACCAACATAGCCACCATACTGCCTTGGCAATAACCCCTAGCTAGGAGCAAAACTAGTTTTGGTGCTTGTACTGAGCATGGAAAAATAGCTTCTTGAATGATTCCAAATGCCGCTAAGTTAACTAAGATGGAGTCATTAGAGCTTCAAAGTTGATAGATTGTTTGAATAAGGCCCTACAATTCGTCCCAGGTGCCAAAATCTATGTCGGTGATCTCTTTAAGTGTGAACTCAATTTGGGACCTATGAATTGCCCCGTTATTATTATATTTCTGGGTTAGCAGGAGCTTTGCTAATTTCTTCTCTATCCTATTCTTCTTTCTCGTGTCTATAGAGACACTTGGGAGTTCTAGATTCCTGGGAGGTGAAGGTCATAAATCCATTTCTTGATTACATTAACTTGTACTTGAAAACCTGACAACTGACAGTACATAAACATTGAGAGATCGTAGATTCCAAAGGCCCTGAGGATAACTTCGCATTTTCACCTGAAATGGGAAATTGTTAGGACATCCTAAATGGGATCATATGTCCTAGATTTTATACAATTTTAACACATAAAATATTTCTCGCTTACCGAGGATCCAAAATGATAACTCAAAAAGAGGTCGCGTGAGGTAGAAAAAGCCATATTAATTAACACGCTTGACACTAACTCTAAAAGACAACAACTGCCAGGAATAAGACAGGTGGCCCTGCTGTCATACTTTAACATGTGTCTACCCACTCGGCTGAGTAATGACAAAATTAGATAGCTTTTATGGTGCATGTGGCATGAATTCCATTTGGGATGAGTTTTAAATATTTGTTTGTGGGAATTAATTTTTCCATTAAGGCAGAAAGGACGGAGGAGAGAGAAAATTAACAGCCTTCTAATGAGCTCACCTCTGCAATTGACACACCTATCTCCTCATCATCCAAGGAATAATGAACCAGGGTGGTGAACTTGGTTATTGAATAGACATGGCATGAGACCTCGTAACACTATTTGGTTCAATAGGGTGTTTTCTACGAGTTGGTTAGCGGAGCTGTAGGTTTGAGTATACGATCTCAGGTAGCTCGCTGTGCGTTTTCCCTGTCTGTAATTTTTGTGATTCTACAGTGCTCTATTCACTCTTTTTCTACTCAGAGACATGGTGTTTCTGAGATGGTTTTCCTAGTTGGGTGTTAGGAGAGTTTTCCCTAAAAGACAAGGAACAAGGCCAAAAAAAAAAAAAAAGAAAGCAAGGGAGAACTGAAAAGGGAAAAGAAGAAGAAAAGAAAAGGGGGACCCAGTGTTTTGCACACAAAACATAGGGAAGGGTATGGAGGGAATTAAAAATGGTGACTCATTGGGATAGATACCTGGTGCATTTGAGAACTCCAAAACTCAAGTTGAAATGATGGGGACCTTATCATCAGTGGAGAAGCGGTGTCACGCTGTGACTCTGGGATTGGGGAAACTTGCTGAGATTTTGATATCGATCTCTTTTACTGTATTTATCCTAGGCGTCAGATGAATGGATTAAGATAGAACCCCACTAGACAGAAGATAGAGAAAGCACACTAACATAGAAAAACCAACACCTCTGCGGATGTTTCATGTTTTGCCAAGATCCAGATTTTCCCACCCTTGACTCCTTTATATATATATTTTTTTTGTGAATGGGAGAAGCGGTATTTCTTTCACCAGGGTCCTCAAGCTTAGCTTGTTACAATGGTGGTACTTATTTCACCTCATCATCCTTTTGATTATTGATTGGAGCTAGAAAATCCAGCCCTCGAAAATTTTCAAGTTATATTTTTTTCTCAGGTGCCCTTCACAGAGAGTGTAGTCGATCTATCTTTCTCTGAGCTCCTTTAGTTCTTAGTATTTAAATAAATCCCTTTTCAAAATGAAAGCCAGCCCTTTTTCTCCCAGGGAGAAACATCAATATCCAGATCAGAGAAGAACCTCTGACGTCCAAAATCTCATATGAAGAACTTCTCAAGATGAGGATAAGGCCAGACTTCTTTACCATCTAGTTCCAGACTAGTAAAATGCACGAGGGGAATTTCTCAACTTACATGATTTTTATGTGAAGCATACCATTCCAATAGGAGATGGCACAACATCGGGGGCACCCAAAAGAAAAGAAACCAAAAAGGAAGAGGAAGAACAAAGGACAAATGCAACACCAAAAGACCAGGGTAGAAGCCCCTGAAACTACTTACAAGGGAGGGTATGCCAAAGGAACACACCTGAAGGATACATACAAAGGGTATATACACATAATACATCTCCCACATATGATTTTTTTCTTCCGCATTACTCAAAGTAATGTTTAAGGAACTGCCTGTTGATAGGTAGCAAGACAACTTCTTCAGTTAAGGAACTGAGGTGGTATGTGTTGGCTCCACAAATTTTGGAAATATGATAAGGTCCGAGCCAAAGCCTCTGGAACTTGGTATATTTACCTTTCTTCTCCTAGGCCTTGTCCGACAAAAGGACTAGGTCTGAGAGTTGAAAAGCCTTGAATTGGGCTCTTTTGCCAAACCACCATTTGACTACAGCTTGGTGTTTTGCAAAATGTTCCAGTGCACAATCACTTTTCTCTTCTAACCATACTAAATTAAGGAGACGCACCTCAATAATATTATCTTGATTGTTAAACTCTTGCATGAAATGGAAGACCATAATTTGTAGGTTCACAAGGAAAAATGGATTTAGTCCATACACCAAATGAAATGGGGAAGTCCCCATAGTGGCCTTAATTCAGATGCGGTCTGCCCACATGGAAAACCTTAGTTTTTTATGCCAATCTTGGGGATTCCTTTTGAGCAAGTGTTTGATTACCTCTAAAAGGTTCTCATTGGTTGATTCTGCTACCCCATTTCCCTGTGGGTAGTAATTACTAGAAAAATTGAGGGTAACACCCCTATCATAGGCCCACTCTAGTAATTAGACAGAAGAAAATGTTGGGCCGTTATCGCACACCAGGGAAAAAGACATTCCAAACCTAGTCATGATGATAATTTTTTCAATAAAATGGATCACTACATTTTTGATATTATTCTTGCATGGTATAGCCTCGGTCCACCGGGAACAATAATCAGTAGCGGTTAAAATATAGTGGTGGTTCGCTGTTAAGTTGGGATTTATCTCTCCTATAAAATCAAACGCCCATTGGGTGAAAGGTCTTTCCTCGAATACAGGTTGGAGAGGCATTGCTAGATTATGCTCCCTTGAAGTGGTAGTTTGGCAGGTGTGACATTTCCTTACATATTCGTAGACATCTCGAAAAACATGGGGCCAATAATACCCAGCCGGGAGAATTTAAAGAGCGGTGACATCGACTGACCCATGTCCAGTTCCAAAGCGACCGTGGAATTCTTCTATAATTTTCATGGCTTGTTCTTGGTCAAGACACCAAAGGTATATGCCTCCATAGTTCTTTTGGAACAGGGTCCCATTTTTATCATGAAATGTGCACTCTTTAGCTGGAGAGCCCAACGTTTACTAGGGAGGAGACCTTCTAGGTATTGGTTATTTAGCAGAAGGTACACCAAGTTTGCATATCAGGGGTCTTGAGTGATAGATTGCATAGTGTAGGCGTAGCATTTGATATGTAGGTGGATTTCATCTATAGCTTTGCACAGCCCTTTTCCTCAGACAAGTTTCATAGGTTGCATCTCTAAATCATGTTCTCGGAGGATAGCCTTCCACTTCCCCTGGTGTTCACCCAGTTCACTTTGAAGTAATAAATATTTGATGGCCTGGTTGGGGAGAATGGCATGCTCTTTTCTATGAACCATGTAGTGTCAGAATTTCTTGACTGCCCGGATGAGGGAAAATGCTTGATTTTCCACAGGTGAATATCGCACCTTGTAATTCTTAAAAGGGGAGCTCATGAAAGAAATCGGCCGTTCTTCCCCTTCTATCTTTTGGGTTAATACGGCTGCAATAGAGTGAGCAGAGGAAAAATAATATCTATAAAATGGGAGGGAATAATCTGGGCTATCTAGGACATGAGCCTCTGTGATAGCATACTTGATCTAGGTAAAAGCTTGTTTTGCCTCCAGACTCCACTGGATTTTTGTATCATTTTTCATAATATCATTCAGAGGTTTTACAACCTCGATGAAACCAGTGATAAAACACCAGACAAAATTAATCTTCCCAAAGAAAGACCTCATCTCCTTCTTACTACCAGACATTTGCAGTTTTAGGAGTGCTTCAACTCACTCAGAGTCAATAGATATACCCTTTTCTAAAATGATATGTCCTATAAATTTTCTCTCCTTTACTCTGAATATGCATTTCTTTTGGTTAAGGGATATGCCGAACCGGCAGCACCTTTCGCAAATCTTACCAAGAAGGGTCAGGTGATCATCTCTGTCTTGAGATAACACAGTTAAATCATCCATGTAGATGATTATACATTTTTTGACCAAGACTTTGAAGACTATGTCCATGGCTTTCTCGAATGTGGCCAGGAGGTTAATCAACCTGAAAGGCATTCTTTTGTAGCAAAATGTTCCCCACTTGGTGGTGAATGTTGTTTTGACTCTATCTTCAAATTTAACCATAACCTAATTGTATCCAGAGTATCCATCAAGAAAGGATATCATCTAAGAGATGTTAACAATTTGTAATACCTCATCTAAGGAGGGGACGAGGTGATTATCTTTCTTCAAGGCTTTATTTAAATTCTGAAAGTTGACACATAGTCAGATTTCACCATTCTTCTTCCAGAAAGGTACTAGATTGGCCACCCACATGGTATGTCAGATTGGAAAGATTATCCAAGCATTCAATATCTTCTAAACCTCTTGAGGAATAAGAGGCTCGATTAGGGGATTGACTAGTCTTTGTTTTTTCAGAACAGCTTGGCATTTTGTTTCAGGGGGATGGTGTGTATCATGATAGAAGTATCATAGGTCTTGAGATCTTCATATCCCCAGGCGATTATGTCAATATATTGTGGGAGAACCACAAGAATCTTCTCTTTCTCTTTGGGAGAGAAAGAGGTGCCAATGTGGACAATCTTCTCTTCAGTGCCCATCCTAATATTTACCTTTTCATATCTTCCCCCAACTGGGGTTCAGGATGATCTATCCAGAGCTCGCGGGTCAGAGTCAAAGATCCATTCAAGGGAAACCATCCCCTTAGGGATGGTGTTGGTAGGTAGGTCTAGGATTTCACCCTCATTTTCTTATTGCCTGGTATCATCATGTTCTTCTTCCTCCATGATTTGGTCTTCAAAGACACCAATGTTTTCCATGAAAGCAAGTATGTGTCTATCATCCTTAAAGACCTAGAGATTAGTTATATTTTTGGGTATAGAGGGAGTGGGCATCATTTCAACTAACAATCTCCAAAGTTGGGAACCCGTCATAGGTTCTAAAGTACTGGCTGACATAGCTAATGCATTCGAAACATAATTCTATTTTTGAGGAATTGCTTTGATACCAAAAGCATCAAAATCCTCAACTAACCTCTACGCCTAGTTATGATAAGTGGTCAGTCATTTATCATGCCATGTGTTTTGGCTCTATATTTTCTAGACTATAAGTTTTGACCCACCCATTGCTCGGAGGCATGTGACTCCCTTTCTGAGGGTGAATAGGAGCCCGAGGACTAAAGCCTCGTACTCCATTATGTTATTGGTGCAGTAAAATTGCAAGTGAGATGATGCGAGGAAATACTTTCCTCAGGGGTTAATCAATTCTACACTGGCTCCACAACCCTATTTAGATCAGGATCCGTCAAAATTTTGGATCCTGACATCAATATTGGCACGTTGTGGTTGCAAATCTTGGGAGGGGGTCATAGTTGGTTTCAGATGGGTGATGGGCTTGGGCACATCCCTTGAATGAGTAGATACGGGAGCCAAAACATCCCCTAGAGGAGTCTCCACAAGAGGTTCCTCAGATGGTGGTCCGTTGGGTGTGCTCATGGTTGGACCATTTTGGGGCAGGGTCTTGTCTCTACGTTGTTCTACTTGAAAGTTTTCAAGGTGGACCTTGGAAGCATCTACACATGGTGCACATTCTAGCTCTGAGTGATTTTGGAAATGAACTCAGCACCAAGTTCTAGATAGTAGGGAGGTTAGATTTGCCTTGTCACCTTGGGACTTTACATCTTGTTTTAGCTCCATGACAAGGTCAAGGATCCTTTGGGTTATGATAGGATCTTCGTCAGGTATCACTTCACCCAGGATGAAATCTAAGGTCTATATTTCTTTATCCCTTTATAACCCAGGTTCTAATTTGGCAAAAGCAAATTCGCTAACCTGGACATAATCAGTGAGAGCCTGCTTCATCTGAGGTTTGTTCTATACCCTAATTTGGTTAGCTTCTCCCCTCCAAGGGAGCCATAGATGGGAGAAATCAGTCAAGATATATCCATTCAAGGATTTAGACCAATTCTGATTCAGGAGCATCCCGCAAATCTCAGGGAGTTTGACCACCTAGATGTCAATGACGCTGGATATTTGGGGATCTTGTACTAACTGGACTGGGATATTTTTAGCTCTCCCACCATTTTAATAGTGGTCTTGTCTAGCTAGACAACCACTCCTTTGGATGATGTGGGATTCAATCCGAGCTTCTTGCAAATAGATAGGGGTATGACATTGCCCAAAGCTTTGGAATCCACTAAGCAGTTGTGTAGGTTCTTACCATAAATTTTGAGACTGAGCAAAAAGGGAGGATCTTCTATACTCCCCCAGAATATGCCCGCATTAGCATCATCAAATGTCACAGACTTGGGTCGGTGATCATGTGATTCTAGGTTCTCTAAGTACCGTAGGAGAGAATTTCTCTACTTAGGACAACTAAGTAGGACTTCCATCAAGGTCATGGTGGTAGTAGTGGTCTCCATCACTTTTGTGATGTCAAACTTTCCTTTAGGGGCCCATGGGCCTTTTCAAATATATTTGCATGTATTTGTAGGCGTGGTTCCTTTGGGAGGAGGTGGGTTAACACTCGCCAAAGGGTCCGATGGGAGACTCACAATCCGTGGTAGAATCGATCTTGCAAAGGGACCCTTATTTGACTACCTCTGGGTATTGTAGGGAGTCCTAGGGTTGGTAAAGGCGTTAGCTTCGAACACTGGGATGGAGTCATCAAAGAAACCCTATAAGTTGGGTTCTTCCCTATCTTCTTTTCCATCACCGAAAAAGATGGTCTCACACGCAAAAGCGGAGAGATGTGGTTCGGTTAAGGATTCCAGAGGAGGAGAGTCAGTGTTATTTTGCCTATCGAACTGGGATATCAGGATGATCTTCTCCAGCATGGAAAAATTTACCTTAGAATGTGACCCAGTATCATGCAGCCGACACCAAGATGTTAGGGGGTGAAATTTGGAAAGTTGCACAGAATGGCTAGGTCCTGCACCTCCCTGGGTGTTAGGTTGATTGGAGGGACACCCCCATTGTTTGGTATGTTGTTCCATTGTTGGTTGGGCTGAGCATTGTTGTTTTTGCCATTGTTATAGTGATTCTGGGGTCCAAATTTATTGGAACTCTGTTGTCCCGAAATGATATTCCCCCTTTGGGAGGGGTTGGCCCCGTGGGACGTAGGGGGTCCCATTTTCAACTGTCCCATGTCAGTGATGAGTGACAAAAATAGTCACCTGAGGGATTCATCCTCAATGGACAACTACGTAGTAGTGTCACAATGTAGCGACTGGGGTGGTGGGGCAGTTGTAGAGGCACTTTTCACTGTTGGAGGAAAGCCTCCAGATACTAGCATTTGGAAGAAAGGTACTCTAGACGGTGGGGCTACTGTGGTTTTTTGCTGTGCCCAGGGAGCGTATTTCAGGTTTGGAGGATTTTGGTAGGGAGTGGGATAAATGTACCAGGGCACCAGATTCATTGTAGGGGTGCCCAGTGCTTGATTTAAGTCATATCCTCTCGGGTAAGTTGTTCCCCAAGGTAGTGTGTTATAAGGTAAGTCCTAACTGATACCACCGGGAGCTTTGCTCAAGTTACAGGATAGCTCAAGGGTGAGGTTGTAAACATTAGCTAGGGTATCTCTATCATTAGCGGTGGTGGTTCTCCAAATAAGGGTAGTCAAAAATGGGTCCAAGGTGTTAAGGTACATTTGGATAGTCACATCAGTAAATTGGAGGAAGGGTCCCGTACACCACTTCAAGGATCTCTAGAATCGATGATTAAAGGTTTCTAGTTGTTCATTGGGCTCCTTCTGAATAGAGATAAAATGACTGTGAGACTAGGTCAGGTCCACATGGACCTGGAACATCGTCAAAAAGGCGACCTCCATGTCTTGTCAACTATTGATGGAATTTGTGGGTAAGTTCAAGTACCCGTTCAATTCACTTTCTTTGAGAGACAGCAGGAAAATTCTGCTGACCACATCCTCATGCTGGATGCATTGTCAATTCATAGCATCTTTGTATGTCTATAGATGTTCTTCAATGGTTTGAGGGCCTAGATGTTCATACTTGGGACAAATCTTCTCTTGATGTAGAGGAAGGTTATTGACAACGTTGGGGAACTGTCACATGGGAGACCCAGTGTTATTGAAGTAGGCAGCCATTGGGATGTTAAGGTTGATAGTGAGATTGGTCACTGGGATGGGTTGGTTAACTTGAACATTTTGGGGGGCTACAAACCCTCTAGTCATGGGATGTAAAGACTTCTTCTTCTGGTAAGTTTCCTTCACTTGGGTAGGAGGTCCGGGTTCTACAAACTCTCTTGGGTTAGGGGTTGAACGTAATATTCTTTCAAATTGCAGGGGTGTAAATGACCCTAATCTATGGAAAGTTTTTAGGGGATGATGAGTTGATGCCCTCCTTCTAGCGCCAGTTTCTATTGATGAGACTTTGTGATGGCCTCGCCAATGGTAGATGAGTTGTCACTGAATACCGGAGTATCAGCCAACTTTTCTTGAAGAGGCATGTGGGAGAGATAGCTCTCTTGGCCTCCAAGTACCTGGTTATCAGGTCATGATGGTGTGGGCTTAGCTTAGTTGGAAAAGTGACTATTTCTTTTTAGGGGATAGCTGGTTTTGACTCGTAAACCTCTGAAACTTTGGGGATAATGGGTTTCCCGCAAGCATAATTTATATCCGACAAGGAAATAGCAAAAGATAGGATAGGGTTAGTGTAGATCTCTAACTATATCCATGATATATATTCTCTTACCATCAAAAAAGTTCTAGATAAAATAAACAACAGATACTAGATATACATGCAACCTTCAATCAGACATATATCTGTAGCAAAGCAAAGTATTTCATTGAATCATTACAAAATTGGAACAAAGGACATAAGAAAGCATACAACATGAGAAGTGTTTTGCTAACTCCAAGATCAGAAACAACACAGAGATGAGAGATGAATGGTTTTCCTCATTCTTTCATTAACTTCAAATCCAGCTTCATTGGTAGTTACACTAGCGCCTCCAAGGGAGCATTAATCTACTCTGAACTTCTGAGAAAACAAGATTGCTAAAAAACTGAAAGCTTCTATTACTAGTGGATAGCTAAATCATCAATTTACCGACCCTTCAAATGGTGTCAGAATTTGTATTTATAGAAAGATCTAAATACCTAAGCGACTAACCCTACACTAGCTATTTACATTATATTACATTATTTATAGCTGGTACTACCTACGCTGCCAGATTTTACTAATATAATACAAACATTTGAGAAGAGAAGAGAAGAAAGAAAGGAAAGAGCTCAAGAAAAATGACATTGGAAAGAGTGTCCTTGTACTTGCAGATGTGATGGATCTTCCTTAAGTGACGTGGGCCATACAACCTCTTTAATGTTCTTCTATACTTTGGTTACTTGGGCGAGTAGAGGTACACCAGATAGTAAATGCCAGAATGGCGCCTCGGGGTCTGGGAGGCATCTACAGTGAACCAATAGATTTATAGTGACTAGTCATGCCAAGAGGGACATCCATGGACCTGGAAACATGCTATAGATAGTGATTGGTTAGGTCGAGGGAGCTTTCAACACTCATCACTATAAAGAATACAAAATTGGGAACCCAGGGTCCGAGGTCCGGGATCTTATGCTCAAAGAATAAAGAATGAGACTGTATGCAACTTCTGCTACAGGATCCCCGGAGTCTGGAATATCTTACTGACCTTTGAATTTTTTTTACACCACTAGAATCTGGAGAATGCCATGTTCCTTTATATCCTTCAAACAATCTCGATGATCCACAGATCCCTCAAAGTGGATGCAGACAACTTCAGCCTTATCTTTTAGCGCCTCGGCAACCACCTTGTTTACATTATGGGATTTGCGCAATACTTGGGAGTGTTCCACCATGGTGGCACCATTAACATTTCTCCTAGGTCAAAATTGAGCCTCGACCACTTCATTGAACTTACCAATTATGAAATCAACGGGAGTATAAGTCCCATAACTGAGAGGATCAGCCAATGTAATTTCCTAGATGAGGACAACATACTTATCCAAAAGAGTCCGGACCACCTGCAATTGTTATTCCAACACTCGTACCAGTTGCTTGCCAATTTTAACTTTGATTGCAATTCTAGAGTATTGAGTCCAGAGGAACCCATATGATTCATCCCCTAGAATGTCTATGTTTATTAACTCATCCTCCCTAAGATTCAAAATCTTCGACGAGGTATCTCTCCAATCTTTATATTTCTTGATCTCTCCTTGTCACTAGGGAATGGTGGCCTCTATCTTCTTTGCTCAATCATTTACCTAGAAAATTTATAGGAGAAACTCAGACAAGAAACTTATTATCACCCCCACCTGATGAGCGATCCACTCATCTACTAGTGACGCCTTCTTCTTCATGATTTTCAGAGTATCAAAATAATTCTATGGTAGCGGTGACCCGGGGACTGAGGGTTCAGGTGTTTTGGAAGCGTGGGGGCACACTAATTCTGTCCTAAGTCCCAAAAGGTTGGCATTGACTACTTTCAATTCCTAGATCTTATGAGACTATTTCTCATATCGGGCCCAAACTGCTTGACCCGCTTCACTTAGGAGGTCTAGTTCCCCCTGCTGAGTTCTTTTTTCAGAGATACCTTCATGATCACATATTCTTTGGCAGCTACCTCAGAATCCTCTTTTGCTGCTGGAGGGGCGGTGACTATCACCACAACGTTGCCATCCATGGCCCTTCTATTGCTGCAAAGGGTACGAGCCTTCCTAGGCTTCTTAGGAATTTGGCCTTCATCCAACATCTCGTTAAGTGATTGTGGGGTCGTGATAGTAGTTGAGGCTTTTCTTTTCTGGGATTCCTCTAACCACTGTAGCGGGGTAGCTGGCCCGCCTGTCATCATCATCCCCAAGCTTGAACTATCCCCGGGGTTCAATTCAAGTTCCCCCCATGCATATTGTCCGTTGTATCAATGGGTTACTTGTCTGCATGTTCTTTATCTCCCTCGCCATAACCCTCCAGAATGGTGTTCTCTGGTGGACTAGGAGGCAAAGGAGGCAGAGGCAGCTCATTGAGATCTACCTACTGAAAGATGGCCGCAACTTTGTCGGCCACTATATTTGGTGGTGTGAGAAAACACTGATTACCGGTTAAGTCCAAGAGCTCAGTGTTAAAGGTTACAGTTGCTCACGAAGGTCTGGTTCCCTCTTTAGTCGATGCTTGTTCTATGATCGGGTCACTCCCTTGTTCTTATGGTACTTCCTATTCTCATTTGGCTTCATAAAGCTGGGGCTCACCTTCTTCGTGGGCCGCCACATCTTCTGGCCCTGTTTACTCAAGTATGGGAACTTCAACTTCTTGTCCCACTGTCTCTTCTATGGTGCAGTTAACCATACCTTGTAATTCTCCAAGATCGCCTTGCAGGAAGAAGTCGTTGACATTGATCTGTGATATCTCTGGGGGACTCACTAGATGATCCTCTTTTTTAGAGGAGGAGGAGGATAAAATAATGTCAACCTCAGGTACATGTTTAGGCTCTAGGCCCAGATTCTTGCCTTGTGGGGATCGACTTGCCTTTTGTTTCTTTCTCCTTTTAAGTGGCACATTGGGCTCTATAGCCACCGTTACTTTGATGATTTCTGATTCACATGCTGCACTTAACAAAATAGCCAAGGATGGAGAACCTCCTGGCGGGGGATAGGAGCCTACCAAGGTTTCTCCAAGACCAAAAGTCACTCTGGAGTTTTCTGCGTCCATTAATTTCTAGGAGTGCTCCAACTTCTCACCCAACTACTCCATCCGGGGGCCAAAATAGGATCCAAGACTTGAGGTGGCATGCCAACTTTCTTCTTTCCGTGGGCTTTGGATTCCTCTGGGGTCCAGGAACTTGAAGCTACCAAACAATTCTTATTCGAACGGACACTCTTCGGGAAGACCTTCTCGAAATATGAGTGGTTGCACTTAATTACTACTCTCGAGATGGACTCGATATCCAAAATTTATGGTGTATCCCAATCCACCAGAGGGAGGTCCTTCTTATATAAACTTGTTTCTTTATACTCGGGGTCCTCTGGGGGCCCGGTGTCTGAAAAAGTTTATGGTAATGTCTGGAGCTTGAGCTATTCCATCATCCCTTTTGTTATCCTGGTGTAGTACCACTTCCAAAAATCATAACTATCCTAACAGTTGGCCCAAAAATCTTCTATTTGTCAAACATGGGGGTTAACCCCCTTTGGCATCAACCTTGCCAATCGCCCAAGAGGATCATAATCCTTGTGGTGGAAATAATATTTTTCATAGTTAAACTACTTATCTCATTTTTGGTTCCCCGAGCTGCGGCTAGGGCGCAAGAGTATTCACCGCAAATGAAATGGAATGTTGGGGTGGTAACTTTCTTGGCAGAAGCCAAGGTATGAGCCTCCAAAATATGCTTGCAGAACTCTAAAAAAATACCCTGTCCCTACAATGTTTGTGTAACAGGAAGGTTTCTCTGGAGAAGCTGGACACCCGTATGTACGTGTGCTAGGAAAACTAGATGAAGTATCACCCCCACGCACCAACCAAGCTCATGGCTTGCGGAGATAATTTGTATCCATGATCACCAATGATTTCCTTGACCCCGTAAAAGATGAAGGCATTATTGACTCTAAAAAAAAGTGGGAAGCTCTGGTCCCACTAAATCTAGGGGAGGTGGTCCCATGGAGAGACCTGACCAGGTCCTTCCTGAAGAAAACCAACCATTGTTAAACCTTGGATCCCATGGGACTGTCGGCCCAGTGGCCAGACGACATAAGAATTCATGTAGAATTTTTTCTCTAAGTCGACCCTCCTCATCTGGGATTCTACATGTTTGGCAATCATATCAGCCTAGTTGAAGTGAGCCTTGTTAGTGGTCATACTATATAAGAAATAATACATCCAGGGGGAGAATTCCCGGGCATGTGGCTCCCTGAAGATCCTGCATAATAATATAATTCATGCCTTGATGGGCTCCTTAAAGTCGGAGAAAGGAATCTATGTCTGCATCTTCTTGTAGTCCTGATGTGAACTTTTCATCTAATGTGTGTTGAGGTGGCACCGGGCCATGTCTTCCGCGCCCTCATACTGCTGAAGGACCTTGGCCTTCATGAGAGAAAAAACTCCCACAAATTGTGGGATACGCCACCCTCTAGAAGTGGCATCATGGTCAAATGTGATGATGGACACCGAGAATCCGAGGGGAGCAGGGGAAACTAACACAGCAACTATACTGTCTTGGCGATAACCCCTAGCTAGGAGTAAAATTAGCTCTGACACTTGTACTAAGCTTGGAAAGCCAGCTGCTTGAATGATTCTAGATGCCGCTAAGTTAACTAAGATGGAGTCATTACAGCTTTGAAGTTGATAGATCATTTGAATAAGGCCCTACAATTTGGCCCAGGTGCTAACATCTATATCGGTGATCTCTTTAAGTGTGGACTCAATTCGATACCCATGAATTGCCCTGTTATTATTATATTTCTAGGTTAGTGGGAGCTTTGCTAATTTCCTCTCTATCATATTCTTCTTGCTGGTGTCTACAGAGACACTTGGGAGTTTTGCACTCCCAAGAGGTGAAGATACTGAAGCCATTTCTTTCTTACTTTAACTTGTACCTAAAAATCGGACAACCATCAGTACATAAACGTTGAGAGGTGTCGGGTTCTGGAGGCCCTAAGGATAACTTTGCCTTTCAACCTAAAATGTTAGGACATCCTAAATGAGATCATATGTCTGAGATTTCATACAATTTTAAGTCATAAAATACTTCTCGCTTACCGTGGATCCAAAACAATAACTCAAAAAGAGGTCGTGTGAGGTAGAAAAGTCCATATTTATTATCACACTTGACACTAACTTGAAAAGACAACAACTGCCAAGAATAAGTTAGGTGGCCCTACTATCGTACTTGAACACATGCCTACCCACTCTGCTGAATAATGACAAAATCAGATAGTTGTTTTGGTGCGCGAGGCATGAACGCCATTTGGGATGAGTTTTAAATATTCGTTGGTGGGAACTAATTTAGCTATTAAGGTGAAAAGGACTGAGGAGAGAGAAAATTTATGGCCTACTAACAAGCTGACCCCTATAATTTACACACCTATCTCGTTGTCATCTAGGGCATCACCAACCAGGGTGGTGAACCTAGTTATTGAACAAACATGGCCTGAGACCTCTTAAAGAATGGGGAAGACAGTGGGTCTTTTAGGGACAACTCTCCTAACACCCAGCGGGGAAAACCACCTTAGAAACACCATGTGTCTAAGCAGAGAAACAGCAAACAAAGCATTACAGACTCACTGAATTTACAGATAGGTCAAAACCCACATCGAGCTACCAGAGTTCGCACACTCAAACCTACAACTCCGCTAACTAACTCGTAGAAAACACCCTGCAGACTCTACCACACGGAGTATCTGCAGGCCACTCACAACATATACAAAATATACAAGACATAGCCAAAACCAAACAGATTTACAGACTCCCCAGTAGGAAGTAGACGATATTTACAATAATTTACAGCCTAGGAGGGTGGGTGCCTTCCCTTCTGAGCTGGACGACTATGAAGGGAAGAGGACCCACCAGACTCAAGGATAGCATTGTACCAAACAAAACAAGCAACCCTGGAGCATCAAAATGGACGAACAATGACCAAGAACAGACACAAAAAAAATGAGCCAGTCATGCAAAGACAATAGAAAACACGCGAAAAAAAAGAAACTAGAAGAAACACAACAAAGCAGAAAGAAAACAGAAAGAAAACACAAGGAAAAAGTCCAAGGGCCTACCTAAACCTCAAAATGTCGAATAGAAGGATCTGCAACTACTTCACTCTGTCACCTAAACACTCCATCAGACTTGACAAACACACCTCTGCACCTTCTAGCCCAAATGTTTCGCTCAGAAAACAAATCGCTTCGCTCTCCAGAAAAGTTTGCCAGAAGGTAACTTGTTTGCGGTAAGTGTAAAATGACAAACACATGCTTCTCGGAACCTATCCTCCACTGTCAAATCCATATGCCTATCCATTTCTCGAGAGAAATGATTCCCCCAATCACCCATTTCACCTTTGCGAAAAAGATCTCGTTAGTTTAACTCGACATTTTTAAAATTGAATCTCCCATTTGTGTTAACAACTAGATTGGAAAGAGATTGAAAGCTGCATTGACTGTCTATGCAACGAATCTCTTCCTGTCAGAGAGGAATGCCCCAGGAAATCAGAAATCTTTTTGATGTGGGACAAAGAATCTGCCTTCATATCTTCATAAGTCAAAAAAAAAGATATTACTCTGATTCCTATTGGCATTCCAATAGCCTAAGACATGATCAACAAAGGGACCGAAGGCGGAGACACCGTTAACGAAGGAGTCAAAGAACACTTCCTTGGAAACGGGAGCTGTAGATTCACCATTGAAGAGAGTTTGCAGTGCAGGCAAGAACTTCCAGTGGGAACCAAAAGTGTCCTTGGGATTTCGAGCTATATAAATCATTCAGCAGCCCAAAGACTTGATTTGGGGTGGAAGAGCAGAGTAAGGAAGGTGGGTAGCGAGCAATCTTGGCGATGACTTTTTTGAAATTTCAGTGGAGGCATTGGGCATCACTCGTGAATTGTACATATTTTCTATTTGAGGAATCAAGTCATGTGCACCCCTTCCCTTCAAAACGTTGCCCTTACTTTCGCTCATAATGCTGGCAATGATAAATATAACCCAGGTGGTTCCTGTCTTCATTCCAGAGCACACAAACACATCATCCTCTCGTGCTTTGAACTCTGAGTACATTTTCATCAGCCCCTCCACTTTTATGTTGTCATAGAAGAAACCATCATGTTCAACAAGTTCAATTCCATATGGACTTTTTGGTCTTCCAGCGGATGAAGAGGAGGCTAAGGCTGTAGACATATTGAAAGAGAGGGTGCAGATTCTATGAAGAGATAAGAGAGCTATATCTCTCTTTTTGTGGATACGATTCATAAATGGCACGTTGGATAGTGGACAACATTTTTAATCTACGCAAAATAGTGGGCTGGTTGAGGGGCAACTTTCAATTTCCACTAGTAAATGATATATCCCACATGGGCATGCCTAACATTATAACTAGGAAATAATAATACTAGATCATTATGTGATGACACTTTCTTTCATGTGTCTTAGGATTCTATTTATTTTTTCTTGTGGTTCCCCTCTATTATTTTATGGTATATTGTGATATCTTGTGTTTTTTTTGGTGGTGACCCGAGTGGGTATCATTACATTATTTCTTTTGTGTCCTTTGGTTATCTTCCATGTCATTCTTGGTCTTCTTTGTGCTTTCATGTGATGTGTTTTCTTGTATTTTTTTGTGTGGTGTGAGGTTGTGTGCTATCTCTTAGTTCACGGGAGTGGGATGGAAGGTTCCACATGGTTGGGTGACAAATATTTTTCCATCGAGGTCCATTGGTTATTTTGTGGTCATTTCTATAGAATCTGCATTTCCTTTGTACCTTCGATTTAGCATCATGGTGGACGGTCCTTATTGTATCTCGTATCATATGATGTAACAAGATTTTTGTATTGTAAACATGTACTCTTGTAAAATGACTAAAAATATTTTATACACGTGTATTGATGTTTCTTTGAGATGTTATACTTAGGAGTGGATAGCTTGAATATGTACTTGACTATTATCATTATGTAAATTTGGATTAGTCTCATATAGATTTGTGGTTTTAATAGTTCAATGGAAGTAGCATTATTAATTTGATGTTTGTGTTTTATGGTTTAGTTGATTATATATTTATTTGTTTCTTAGTTGGAGCGTTGAGGAACCTAAGAGGACATGGTGTTGTAACCATGATAGTCTAACATGTTAAATCATTATGTTATTGAAGATGTTAATATTTTGGAAAATGTCTTATTCTTCAGTTTAATCATGTTGTCCTCTCAGGTTCCCGGAAGGGATGTTACATTATGAAAAAGGAGTATTGTTGTGGCCAATAGACCACTCATGAACTATTGTGTGTTTTTTAGTTAGACATTTTTAGTTCAAAATCTTTCATCCTTGAGGATCTCCCTCATTAGATCTAGACTTTAGTAAGAAGAGGTAAGTTTGTCTTTGTTACTAATGTAAATAAGTAACTTAGAATAGTTGAGATGCTAGTAATTGATATAGTGATGGTATTAGGTGGCAGAATAGAACTCCTAACCATGGTGAAGATAATTGAATATTATAGCTAATTTCTCTTTATAATAATTAATTAATTAATTAAAATAACTAATAAAGTCATTAATTAGTTCTTGTTAGGATTGATAAGATTAAAATCATTTCTTGGGGCATAATCTCTCAATGAAAGATCCAAGATAAAATTACTTGTAAAAATAAAATAATAGAATAGCGATAGATACCATCCTAGTGATTTGAATCATTGGGAGTACTTTTCTTCATGTTTAGGATGTCTTATTATTCTATAAATCCTAATAAATATCAATTAATTTTATCAACATATGAAAATTTTCTATATTAGACACACTATGAATAGCTACATAAATAAGAAGAGATAGAGCCATGATATTTTACATGTTTGAATTTATTTAAATAATGAGCTTACATGCAAACAAACAATACATAAGATAAAATGTACAACTTAGAATGTTTATTTTAATCAATAAAATAAGGCCAACTATTCAACAATGGTTACAAAGAAACAAAATAATCTCAGATACACAAATCTAAGAGTTGTAATAATATATTCAAATCTGACAGTTATAAATACCACAAAGATCTTATATCAATGTTCCACAATCATCTTGGGCCCTAATATACCTAGTTCTCACAACTGCATCGCTGCATTGTCAACCCACAACTATCGTACAATTTAGAATATATGAATTCAAAGAATAATATAATATGCGTACACTGCATTATTACTATTACTACTCAATAATGATTGAAGTTAGGGCCCGTTTGGTGCATGGCGTTAACTTATTGAGAATAGGCTTATTCCAGAATAAGGACATGTTCTTGGATTAATTAATCCTGAAAATGAAAGCTGGAATAAGCTATTTTTCGTTTGAATCCCATATTGTAGAATTGGAATAAGGATTATTTTTTATTTTTTTAATTAATTTGAACAATATGTATTTTTAACTTGTGTACACACATATACATATATACACACATATATACAAACATGTGTGTATACACACATACGTGTGTGTGTATACACACATATATGTATATATATACACACATGTGTGTATACACATACATGTGTATATACACATGTGTATATATACACACACATGTGTATATATACACACATGTGTATATACACATGTGTGTATATACATACACACATGTGTATATATACATACGTATATATACACGTGTATATATATATACCCACATTAAAAAAAAAAGATTAAAAAAATATTTAAAAAATAAAAATAAAAATAAAATTAAAATTAATGAAATAAAATAAATTTGATTCCATAAATAGCTTATTATCGAATAAGAAATGAATTTCAACTTTTTTTTGGAATTAACTAATGCAAGCATTGGCCCAAAAATAGGGATTAATTTCTAATTCGGGAATTCAAAAAATGCACACAAACAGAGAATTAAACTATTCTAGCATTAACTAATACTTATTCCAGTGTAATTCTTGGCACCAAACGAGCCCTTAGGTCCTTGCCACTACATAACTCTTATTTATAATAACTTAAAACAAGACACATCATAATATGTTCAATCTCACAGTCTGTAATGACAATGGAGCTCTCGTATCCAAGATTTTTACTGCCATAGGATAAATCCTAGACCGATAAGTTGGCATTCTTTATGTCAGAGTTCATACTTGAGAACCAGGCCTGCTTCTCGGCACTTATCCTCCACTGTCAAATCCATATGCCTGTCCATTTCTGGAGTGAAATGATTCTTCCAATCACCCACTTCACCTTTGCGAAAAAGATCTCGATAGTTTAACTGGACATTTTTTAAATTCAATCTCCCATTTGTGTTAAGAACTAGATTGGAAAGAGATTGAAAGCTGCATTGACTGTCTACGCAATGAATCTCTTCCTCTATCAGAGAAGAATGCCCCAGGAAATCAGAAATCTTTTTGATGTGGGACAAAGAATCTGCCTTCATATCTTCATAAGTCAAAAACAAGATATTACTCTGATTCCTACTGGCATTCCAATAGCCTAAGACATGATCAACAACGGGACCGAAGGCGGAGACACCGTTAACGAAGGAGTCAAAGAACATTTCCTTGGAAACGGGAGATGTAGATTCACCATTGAAGAGAGTTTGCAGTGTAGGCAAGAACTTCCAGAGGGAAACAAAAGTGTCCTTGGGATTTCGAGCTATATAAATCATTCGGCAGCCCAAAGACTTGATTTGGAGTGGAAGAGCAGATTAATGAAGGTGGGTAGCGAGCAATCTTAGCGACGACTTTTCTGAAATTTCAGTGGAGGCATTGGGCATCACTCGTGATTTGTACATAATTTCTATTTGAGGAATCAAGTCATGCGCGCCCCTTCCCTTCAAAACGTTGCCCTTACTTTCGCTCATAATGCTGGCAATGATAGATATAACCCAGGTGGTTCCTGTCTTCATTCCAGAGCACACAAACACATCGTCCTCCCGTGCTTTGAACTCTGAGTATATTTTCATCAGCCCCTCCACTTGTATGTTGTCATAGAAGAAACCATCATGTTCAACAAGTTCAATTCCATACGGACTTTCTGGTCTTCCAGCGGATGAAGAGGAGGCTAAGGCTGTAGACATATTGAAAGAGAGGGCGCGGATTCTATGAAGAGATAAGAGAGCTATGGATAACAAAGAGGAGCTATATCTCTCTTTTTGTGGATACGATTCATCAATGGCACGTTGGATAGTGGACAACATTTTTAATCTACGCAAAACAGTGGGCTGGTTGAGGGGCAACTTTCAATTTTTACTAGTAATGATATATCCCACATGGGCATGCCTAACATTATAACTAGGAAATAATAATACTAGATCATTATGTGATGACACTTTCTTTCATGTGTCTAAGGATTCCATTTATTTTTTCTTGTGGTTCCCCTCTATTATTTTATGGTATATTGTGGTATCTTGTGTTTTTTTTGGTGGAGACCCGAGTGGGTATCATTACATTATTTCTTTTGTGTCCTTTGGTTATCTTCCATGTCATTCTTGGTCTTCTTTGTGCTTTCATGTGATGTGTTTTCTTGTATTTTTTTGTGTGGTGTGGTGTTGTGTGCTATCTCTTAGCTCACGGGAGTGGGATGGAAGGTTCCACATGGTTGGGTGATAAATATTTTTCTATCGAGGTCCATTGGTTATTTTGTGGTCTTCTTTATAGAATCTGCATTTCCTTTGTAGCTTCGATTTAGCATCATGGTGGATGGTCCTTGTTGTATCTCGTATCATACGATGTAACAAGATTTTTGTATTGTAAAAATGTACTCTTGTAAAATGACTATAAATATTTTATACACGTGTATTGATGTTTCTTTGAGATGTAATACTTAGGAGTGGATAGCTTGAATATGTACTTGACTATTATCATTATGTAAATTTGGATTAGTCTCATATAGATTTGTGGTTTTAATAGTTCAATGGAAGTAGCATTATTAATTTGATGTTTGTGT
>MU227969.1:640563-661606 GCA_018584345.1 Thuja plicata | reverse complement strand
AGATTTGTGGTTTTAATAGTTCAATGGAAGTAGCATTATTAATTTGATGTTTGTGTTTTATGGTTTAGTTGATTATATATTTATTTGTTTCTTAGTTGGAGCGTTGAGGAACCTAAGAGGACATGGTATTGTAACTGTGATAATCTAACATGTTAAATCATTATGTTATTGAAGATGTTAATATTTTGGAAAAATGCCTTATTCCTCAGTTTAATCATGTTGTCGTCTCAGGTTCCCGGAAGGGATGTTACATTATGAAAAAGGAGTATTGTTGTGGCCAATAGACCACTCATGAACTATTGTGTGTTTTTTAGTTAGACGTTTTTAGTTCAAAATCTTTCGTCCTTGAGGATCTCCCTCATTAGATCTAGACTTTAGTAAGAAGAGGTAAGTTTGTCTTTGTTATTAATGTAAATAAGAAACTTAGAATAGTTGACATGCTAGTAATTGATATAGTGATGGTATTAGATGGCAGAAAAGAACTCCTAACCATGGTGAAGATAATTGAATATTATAGCTAATTTCTCTTTATAATAATAAATTAATTAATTAAAATAACTAATAAAGTCATTAATTAGTTCTAGTTAGGATTGATAAGATTAAAAACATTTCTTGGGGCATAATCTCTCAATAAAAGATCCAAGATAAAATTTCTTGTAAAAATAAAATAATAGAATAACGATAGATACCATCCTAGAGAAGTTAGGTCCTTGCCACTACATAACTCTTATTTATAATAACTTAAAACAAGACACGTCATAATATGTTCAATCTCACAGTCTGTAATGACAATGGAGCTCTCGTATCCAAGATTTTTACTGCCATAGGATAAATCCTGGACCGATAAGTTGGCATTCTTTATGTCAGAGTTCATACTTGAGAACCAGGCCTGCTTCTCGGAACTTATCCTCCACTGCCAAATCCATACGCCTGTCCATTTCTGGAGTGAAATGATTCTTCCAATCACCCACTTCACCTTTGCGAAAAAGATCTCGATAGTTTAACTGGACATTTTTTAAATTGAATCTCCCATTTGTGTTAACAACTAGATTGGAAAGAGATTGAAAGCTGCATTGACTGTCTATGCAACGAATCTCTTCCTCTGTCAGAGAAGAATGCCCCAGGAAATCAGAAATCTTTTTGATGTGGGACAAAGAATCTGCCTTCATATCTTCATAAGTCAAAAACAAGATATTACTCTGATTCCTACTGGCATTCCAATAGCCTAAGACATGATCAACAAAGGGACCGAAGGCGGAGACACCGTTAACGAAGGAGTCAAAGAACACTTCCTTGGAAACGGGAGATGTAGATTCACCATTGAAGAGAGTTTGCAGTGCAGGCAAGTACTTCCAGTGGGAAATAAAAGCGTCCTTGGGATTTCGAGCTATATAAATCATTCGGCAGCCCAAAGACTTGATTTGGGGTGGAAGAGCAGAGTAAGGAAGGTGGGTGGCGAGCAA
The DNA here is from genome assembly GCA_018584345.1 of Thuja plicata. Lineage (NCBI taxonomy): Eukaryota > Viridiplantae > Streptophyta > Pinopsida > Cupressales > Cupressaceae > Thuja > Thuja plicata. The sequence continues at coordinate 660,143 of MU227969.1, read as the reverse complement.
TCTTGGCGACGGCTTTTCTGCAATTTCAGTGGAGGCATTGGGCATCGCTCGTGAATTGTACATAATTTCTATTTGAGGAATCAACTCGTGCGCGCCCCTTCCCTTCAAAACGTTGCCCTTGCTTTCGCTCATAATGCTGGCAATGATAGATTTCAACCAGGTGGTTCCTGTCTTCATTCCAGAGCACACAAACACATCGTCCTCTCGTGCTTTGAACTCTGAGTACATTTTCATCAGCCCCTCCACTTGTATGCTATCATAGAAGAAACCGTCATGTTCAACAAGTTCAATTCCATACGGACTTTCTGGTCTTCCACCGGATGAAGAGGAGGCTAAGGCTGTAGACATATTGAAAGAGAGGGTGCGGTTTCTATGAAGAGATAAGAGAGCTAATGATAACAAAGAGGAGCTATATCTCTCTTTTTAAGGATACATATACGATTCATAAATGACAAGTCTGATAGTGGACAGCATTTTTAATCTACGCAAAATAGTCGGCTGGTTGAGGGGCAACTTTCAATTTTCACTAGTAAATGATATATCCCACATGGGCATGCCTAACATTATGGCGAGGAAATAATATTATAATTTCTGAGTTTGTGGCACGAAGGGGATTTTTACCGTTTCAACCCCATTCTTTTAATAGTACAATATAAAATATATTATTTCTCTGTTCTCTAACATGTCAATGTTCTATGCAAACTGACAGCGCACTTTCGATGGCACATAATCACCTGCGTGTATCTTAAAAAAAAAAATCATAGTCCATCCCACTATTCTAGGATCTGCATTTACACATTTGAGGCCTGCAAGATGTGTGCATGTTCTGGTCCATCTGTCAACTGTTTTAAATAATTGCAGGCGTACAATAATCTTGGGGAGCCATCCACTGACATTTAATTCAATTTACGTACTTCACATTAAAACGATTGGAATCTTCTCCATTTACGCCTTTTTTATTTGAGAAGGGCGAGCTTTTCACGTAGTCTTCTGGAAGTCCAAGGAAAAAAATATTTTGTTCATAGAATTTTTCCTTTTCACGTGGTCTTCTGGAAGTCCAAGGAAAAAAAATATCGTTTTCCCAAGTTCCACCAAGTTGTCATATATGACATTATTTACATATCAAATTATTAATATTCAAAAAATATTATAATATTTTAGTAGAAACTGTAAATGAAATTTTACATTATATAAAGTAGTATATAATAGTGTAGATTTACAAATATTAGAAATAAAACAACAATAAAAGAAGATTAGAACGTTTCTTTGGAGCTTTCTACAATTTACACATCATTGTTTTGCAAACCTAATGAACCATTTTGAGATAAAATATATAGATCAAATTGCTTATCTTTCATTATCCATCTCATAACAAACTTTTCCACCATAGTAATATTTAATGTATATATCTTTAATTATATTAAAATTACTTAAAAAAAATTTCCTTCAATTTTTGTTCAATAAGAATTAAGTTTAAATATTTATTTTAATTACAAATAAGGGCTTATCTAATGTTTTAGTTAATCCAATCAAATAATATTCTATAAATTAAGAATATTTAAATAATTGATTGTTAGTAAGAATATTTAAATAATTTCCCTTATCAAATTATATTTTATAAATTAAAAATATTTAAATAATTGATTGTTATGATTTTTTTTTACAGTCTATGAAAATATTTAATAAGTATAATTTTAAAGTTGTTTTAAAAAAATATTTTGTTAATTTAAAATCTAAATGATAGTAAGTTAATGATGTAATATATTTTATTATATTAATTAATTAAAGATTTATGTAATAATTTTAATTTGGAGTTATTTAAGTTCAAAGTTATATATGATTATTTTAATTTCGAGTTACTAAAATTGTTGAATTGATGAAAATTCTTTTAATTAATTTAAGATTTATAACATAACTTTAGTTTAGAGTTATTAAAGTTTCCAAGTGGATGATTATTTTAATTTGGAGCTATTGAAGTCCCTAAACATGATGGAGGTTCTTTTGATTTTTTAATAAATCAAAAATTTGTGTCATGAATTTAATTATAAGTTATCTAAGTTTACAAGTGGACATGATTATTTCAATTTGAAATTTATTATAAAATTTTAATTGATGGAAATTCCTTTGAATGTTTTAATTAATTAAAGATTTATAAGGTAACTTTAGTTTAGAGTTATTTAAGTTCACAAATAGACATCATTATTTGAACTTGAAGTTATTGAAAGTTTGAGATCCTTTTATTGGTTTATGTGATGAATTTAATTTAGAGTTATTTACAACTTGGGCATGACTATTCTAATTTAGAATCATTATATTTGATTGTCTTGATTAATCAAAGATTCATGAACCATGACTTTAATTTACACTTATTTAGATGGACAACAAGAATGATTATTTTATTAAAATTTCCAAATTAATAGAAATTTGATTCTTTAATAGAATCACTTAATTTATACACATTTAACATTTAACCTACCTAAAAGGTTGGGGAAAATCACCATGAGTGACCGAGGAGCTGTGTCTGGAGGCACAAATTTGAATTTGGCACTGGGCGGGAAACCTTCTGGCTCAAGACAGAGCGATCACGACAAATGCCAGGGTCAGGGTAAGGACCAAGGAACTGAGGACTCGACAGATGAAGGGGTCCCACAGATACTGCAACTGGATCCAGGAGAAACAAAAGGCTCTACCCCAGAAATGAGAGATATGGGTGCTGCAAGGGCCCCACTGGGGCGGTGGACAAACCTTTTTGGGGTCAAACCTTCTAGTAAGTCTCCTTTCCCAATTATTAAGAATGTCTCTAACAAAGAAATGGGGATCTATGCTTTAGAGCTGCCTTCTGAGCTTATTGATTATAATATTTTAAGTATGGCCACTACTCTGGTGGGCAAGTTCATAGGATCCAGAGCCAATATTGATATAGTCAGAACCTTTGTTAAAAACAAATGAGATCTCAAAGGTCAGGTTGTGGTTTCGACTATGGAAAAAAGATTCATGTCTTTTGAGTTCTCCTGTCAAGAAGATCTGTCCAAAATCCTCTATGCAAGGAATTGGTCAGTGGGTAGATCCACCCTTATTCTACAAAAATGGACCTCTAACCTGGATCTCAACAATGATTTCTTTACCCAAGCACCAGTCTGGGCGAGACTTCCTGAATTGCCATTGGAATATTGGCATGAGGATGTGTTTGAGGGCATTGCCAGATCCTTCAGGGAGCTGCTATCTAATGATCCAATAACGACAGCAAAGAAATGACTCACATATGTGAGGATATGCATTGGAGTTGACATAGGTCAAGATATGCCAGAAGGTATTGTTTTCCAATCTAGATTGGGAAAATGACTGCAACAGATAGAGTATGAGAGCGTCCCCTTTGCCCGCTTGCACTATAAGAAAGCTGGACACAATGCCAATCGGTGCCCACTAGTCATCGCAAAGGAAAAAGCTCGAAAGGAGCAAGTCAAACAAGGAAAAAGGTCAGATCAACAACCTTTGAACAAGGAGCTCTTACACACCAAAAAGGTCTGGAAAGAGAAACTCCCAAATGAAATGATGTCAAAAAAGCAAAACCCTCAAGGGGAGCTGACTACTGATAGCCTAGATTGGCAGTTAGAGCAATTGGTTTCTGAAGGGTCCATACCAATGGAGGGGGAAAATAAGGGATACCCACTTGCCCATCCAGGTAATGGCAGGGAGTGTGAAGGAGTATTAGTAAGCCCAACACATCCAGGGGATGAAAATGGGACTGGTGACAAGGGAGGTCGGGAGAACCCAGAAGATGGGGAGGTTATTGGTGAGGCCAACATTGACCTCTCTCTTCTCTCAAATTCACAGGAAGATGGGAAGCATGCGAAGGGACAGGGCACATCCCTCTCCCAAGAATCAAATGTAAGCAGAAGCGATTACATTTCTCCAAGGAAGATTAGCCATTTTTTGGAAATAGTTTCTTCCTCTACGCCTGGACAAATCTCAAGAATGGAAGCCCTTTTTGATAGCTACAAAGATGCCTCCAATGACAATGTGGGAGCATGGATAACAGTGAAAAAGAAAAATAGCAGGGACCCATCTTCAGCCTCTCCTCCAACAATAAGAAGTAGGGCTAAAGAAGACATAGGAAGCAAGTCTAACACACCTGGAAGGAAGAGTATGAATCAAATCAGAAAGGAAGAAGTAAAAAGAAATATTGTGGATGGTTACCAGCGGACCATCCAGGAGTCTCTTAAGAAATCATGAAGGTCATATCATGGAACATCCGTGGGCTAAATGGAGTCCAAAGACAAGAAATAATTAGAAATATGATAAGGGACCATAGACCAGACATTTTTTTGATTCAAGAGACAAAAATGAAAAAGGATAAAGTTGCTGGAATTTCCTTTGGAACAGGTCTGAAGACTGCTGCAACATACTCAGATGGAGCCTCTAGAGGCCTTCTAGTGCTATGGAAGGATAACCTCAATGCTCAAATCAGTTGGAATGAGGGCAACATCTTACTTATGCATTTCAATAACCCAATAGATCAAGAGGGCTAGGCTATAATGAACATTTATGCGCCAAACACAAAGAATTGTAGGCGAGCCTTCTAGGGCCAGCTACGAACTCTATTTTCCAAAGTTACAGAACCAAAAGCCATTATCATGGGGGATTTAAATACTCCTCTTCTAGAATCTGAGAAATTTGGCGGTCTGCCACCTGACTTGGAGAGCAGGCAACAACTTGCTAGTTTGATCAATGATCTGGCTCTCGTAGATGTGGAGTTAGGCGGGGGTAATTTCACTTGGTAAAATAGAAGAATAGGATTAGAGTGCATTCAGGTTCACCTTGATAGAGCCCTCATTTATTTGGATTGGATGCAACAATATCATTGTCACCTATCTTCCTTGGCGAGATTCGCTTCAGACCACTCTCCAATATATCTCAATCTAGCTAATCACAATAGGAAAAAGGCTTTCCCCTTCAGATTTGAGAGGATGTGGACAATCCACCCCAATCTCCTCAGTAAGATTAAGGAGTGGTGGTGTATAGATGTGGACGGGACGACAATGTACAGGGTGGCTAAGAAGCTAAAGAACATTAAATGGAGATTAGAAAATGGAACAAAAGAGACTTTGGAAATATCTTTCAGACAAAAGATAGGATTAAGTCATAGCTTGCAGAGATTCAAGAAGAGATCCATAACCATGGTTATGATGCTGATAGAATCAGTGCTGAAAAAGCCATATTGGCTGATCTTCACAACATTGTAAGTAAAGAGGAAATGTTCTGGAGGCAAAGGTCAAGATCGATGTGGTTGAAAGAGGGGGACAAAAACTCTCATTTCTTTCACCTATCCACTATGAAACACGTGATGGCTAATAGAATCAGGGCCATTAAGAAAGGGGAACTTACTTTGGAGGAAGATAAGGAGATTGCAAATGAGGCCATCAGGTACTTCACACAAATCCTTTCTAAAGAGAAAAACCTCAGCGAGGATGACAAGGAGGTAATTCTTCAATCTATTCCTAAGGTGATATTGGAAAGCTAGAATAAGCTCATGTTGGCGATCTCGGATCAAGTTGAAATACATAAAGTTGTTCTTTCTTTACCCACGGAAAAGCCCTGGGTCTAGATGGTTTCCCTTCTTTCTTTTTCCAGCTGTACTGGGAGGTTATCAAAGATGACATTGTTAAAGCGGTCCAGGAATTTTTTGTTGCCAAGAGCCTTCTTAAAGAGATCAATGCAACTTTTCTTGTCCTCATCATGAAAATCCTAGGTGTGGATTCTTTTGATTGTTTTAGGCCCATTAGTCTGTGTAACTCTTTTTATAATATTATCTCAAAATTCTTAACCCTTAGACTGCTAAAAATCCTCCCAAATTTAATTGCCCCCCAACAATTAGGCTTTGTCCCTAGAAGACAAATTTTGGACTCAATCATGGTAGTGCACGAGGTGATTCATTCGTTGGAAGAGGGCAATCAGGAAGGATTACTGCTTAAACTGGACCTCTCCAAGGCTTATGACAGGGTTGATTGGTCCTTCCTAAGTAACATCATCGGGGCTTTTGCTTTCAATGACAAGGTCTTAAAGATTATTTCTCAGTTGGTTTCCACCCCTTCTTTTGCGGTCTTGGTTAACAACTCTCCCTCAGACTTCTTCAAATCCTCTAGGGGCCTCTGGCAAGGGGACCCCCTCTCTCCGATACTCTTCATCATTTTGGAAAAATTCTTGGGAAGGCTAATTCATGATCATAGGGGAAGGGGGCTAATCTGTGGGCTTCAACCTTCTTCAGGCCCTTTCACTTTTACTCACCAGCAATTTGTTGACGATACCATTCTGGGTGGTGAGTCTTCAGTGAAGGAAGCTAGAAATGTCAAGAATATACTTAATTCTTATTCCAATGCTATGGGTCAGCTTATTAACTGGAACAAGAGCTTGGTGTTCTTCATTAACGCTCCCATTGACAGACAGAGGAAAATGGCTGGCATCCTGGGCTGTGGAATTGGCTCCTTTCCAGCTTCCTATTTAGGCCTTCCGCTTGGAACCAAACCCCCTAAGGCCTCCTGGGGAGGCCTTATTGATAGATTCAACATGAAATTGGCAGGCTAGAAGGGCATCACCTTGAGTCAGGCTGGGAAAGTGACTCTGATTCAATCTACTCTTCAGAACCTTCCTACTTATGCTCTAATCCTCTTCTCAATCCCTGCTAAGGTGGCGGACTCTCTGGAAGCTATTCAGAGAAAGTTCTTATGGGCCGACAAAGATGGAAACAAGAAATACCCACTTGTGGCTTGGGATACTACATGCAAGCCAAAAATACATGGAGGCTTGGCCATCAAGAAGCTGAAGTAGTTCAACAAATATTTGCAAGCTAAGCATATTTGGAGAATCTTCAACTCTATAGGGGAATGGAGGGACATTATGAAGGATAAATATGCAGCTAACTTAACCTTCAAACAATTCATCAGCAGAGATTTGGACCCGAAGGGATCTCACATATGGAATGGCATTCTAAGGACTAAAGGTATAGTGACTGCAAAAGCAAGATGGAAAGTTGGTAATGGTAAGGATGTTAACTTTTGGCATGATGATTGGCTCCGACAGGATCCTTTATGGAATTTGGAGCCATATAACAGATGGGCTAAACATTGCATTGAAAGATTTGGCAATAGAGTTAGTGACTACAAAACTAACAATGGGTGGGTGAATCTTACTGAGGTGTCCCTAGAACTTAAACCTCTTATGGTCTATTTGGGTCACACTCCCCTCTCTCTCAATGAAGATGTTCTTGTTTTGGGGGAACCTACTGATGGTAACTATACGGTGGCTTTGGGATATGAAACCATGCATCATGTTGGATCTATCCCAACTTGGGCCAAAGCCTGGTTTCCTGGTATCATCCCTAAGGTTAACATCTTTTTCTGGAATTTGCTCCAAAATCATATTTTGACTGTAAATAACCTTATAAAAAGGGGGAATTTTATTCCTAATAGATGCATCCTCGGTAAGACTCAAAGTGAAAATGTGGACCACTTATTTATCCACTGTGATTTCACCAGGAAAATATGGCATCATTTCTTGACTTTTTTTGAGACATCCTGGTGTTTCCCTAATACTACTCTTGAGCTCTTTGACCAATGGTATCAGGGGGGAGCAGTCATCATCTTTGGTCTTGGGCTATGCCACACATATACTGGGGGTTGTGGAAGGAGCAAAACAATAGGATCTTTAGGGAAAAGGTTACCCCGGCTAAGTTTGTAGCCCAAAAAATTACAAATGCCCTTTTGGAAAACTACACTAATTGCAAAGGTATCACCTCTATTCACATAAATGGGCCCAATAACACCAATAAAAGGTTGGGTTGCAGATGGACATTACCCTCGAAAGGGTGGTTCAAAGCTAATTTCGACGGGGCAGCTAAGGGTAACCCTGGGAGGGCTGGGGTGGGAGGAATCATAAGGAACTCACATGGAAAAGGTATTGCTACTATTTCAGCCCCCTAGGATCACAAACCAGCCACTATGCAGAGGCAAGTGCGGCACATCACACCCTAAGGCTTTCCCAGGAAATGGGAATCAAGAATTTATGGTTAGAAGGGGATTCAAAGAACATCATAGACAGCCTAAATGAAAAGACTGGCCTTCGTGGACCATTGAGAATATAATAGGGGAGTGTAGACAATTCCTAAAATCTTTTGATCAGGTCCATGTGGCACATGATTACCGAGAAGCCAACCAGGTGGCGGACAGGATGGCAAATATGGGAGTCAAGAATGAAGGAGTGAAGAAATGGTATGGTGGGAATAATTTACCGTAAAAAATTGTTAACATCTTTGAAAGTGATCGGGTCCCAGGTAGACTTAGAGTTATTAAAGGCTAATTATGAAGAGTTATGATAGACAGAGAAAGAATCCCTGTATGATGTGCAAGTACGTGAGACACAATGGGATAATCAATTTTAGGCCTCGTCGGCACACTTGGAGGCATATAATCAATTATAGCATTTATGAGGCAAAAAGAAGTCTCTCGAAACTCCAACTCAATTTCATTACGAAACAGAGGGCTCTAAGTGAGAAGTTCACCAGGAACAGAGGAAACAGGGAAATTGCAGAAATGGTGGGAGAAAGGCATAGGAGAGAGCCGGAGAGAGAAATAGAAAAATGGCGCCGAAGATCCAAGGTCTGGGAGATTTTGAATAAGGGTGAAGTGACCACTTACATTGAATGCCTTCATGGGTGGAAGCCCTCTGTTACAAAGATGATGGTCAATATCTAGAAAGAAGGGAAGGTGAAAATTAATGGGTTTACATTTATGGTGACAGATGAAATCGTGTTGGTGGTGACTGGCATTCCCATCATAGGGAAGAAATTTTATAGGGATAGGAAGATTTCCAGCCAAGCTTTGATGGATTTTGTTAAAAACAAAGCTGAAAAGAGTGCTCTGGTAAAGAAAGGTACCTTTTACGACCCAATTTCAATCAAGCCTCTATGGAGATTTGTGTTGAGGGAAATTATCAAATTCATCTATCTAGATATGAGATTTGATAGCATCAGCACTCACCATTTCGTGCTTCTCAACCACTTCAGGTATGGGGCAAAGATATCCATCCCTTTCTTCCTTTATTCGTCCATCAATGAAAACATTAATGACTATAAGGAGAAACACTTTAGCAACCCAGCTTTCCATGAGGGTTTATTAATGTTAATTTATGAGTACTTTAAAACTCCCACTTTGGGAAAGGAAATCAAATGCATGGAGGAAGGTAAATCTGAGGAGGGTTCAGGGCAGGATTACGTCCCCTCTGACACCGAGGACAACAAAGATATACACTCAGAGACTAAGGAGGAAGAACCTCTTCAAACGAAGAAAGGGAAGAAAAGAGTCAAACTAGAGACAATAAAATAGCACATTGAGATATCATCAGATAGGGAGTACAATGAAAATGAGTAAGGCATGGAAACAGGGAATGAGAGTTCGGGAGAAGACAGAAAAATGAAGCAAGGTGTGAAGAAGGGGAAGATCGATAAAAAGAGGAAGATCACAATCAAAATGTCGACTCAAAATGAGGAGGAAGGCTCAAGGAAGAGGGTTATGAGAGTTAAAAGAGGGAATCAGATAAAGGTGGAAACATAGGACGAGAGGCAGGCTAGCTAGGAAAAAACACAAGAGGAGAGAGAAGAGGAAGAGGAGATTCAGGGGAAGGGGAATGAGGAGGATGTCCACAGCCAGGGTTTTGCAGGGTATGGAGAAGACCATTACACTTGCAGCATTACAGGCAAAAAAAAAAAGGTTGTCTGGAGAAATTTTGACACAGTCTCTACGAAAATGGGAATAAAGAGAGAAATGGTTAGGACTTTGGTTAAGGAAAACAAGGAGGGCATAATTCAGATGGAAGAGCTTATTGATCCTGCTTTGGTGATTTTCAGCGACAATGCGAGGGAAGATCCCCAAATGGATGTGCTGAACAATGCAAAAAATAGTGCTATTGACAGCTATAGATCAACGAAATGGACCTACTATGAAATCTATGAGCTAAAAAAAGAATGGACAAGATGGATCTAAAGAAAACATAATCAACAACAACAAGAATATTGTGGAGGACAGGGAGCTGGATAGCAGAGTGACTGATCTGAAGCATAGGGTTGAAAGCATTGAAGCCTCAATGGTCAAAATAGCTTAGCAAAGCTACAACATACTTAAAGCCTCAAATGATAATATTAAGGTAATCATTGACAAGTTTCAAGAACAAAGAGGAAATAAAGAGGATCATCTGATGCATAGTGACAGGGAGAAACTTCCAGAAGAAGGAAATAAGAAGGGAACAAGAGAGGAAGCCAAGCAGATGGAAAACCAAGAAGCTAACAAAGAGTTGGCTGAGCTTAGAGAATATGCAGGGAGAATGACCGAGCTGGAGATATGAGCGGCTGAGATTCTTAGATATATTGCCTGATTTGTACCCCTAGTTCTATGTTCCTAGTTTTATTGGGTGTGCGTCCCTGGCTTTCTGTTGTATGGGACTGTTTTGTTAGGTCTGCCTATTTTTTGTTGGTTGTTACATAACATTTATATGCTTTAGTTAACTTTACTTTCTTCTGTAGGGTTTCAGGAACCATCAAAACCTATTTTCCTTAATCAAAAACATTTAACCTACCTTAGAATTGATGAAAAATATTATTATAAAAAAATAAAAATTAATTAACTATTCTATTAATGTAAAACTAAAAGCCAAGCACATCAATTGAAATGACATTAATAATTTATAGTTGGGGTAGGTGACAAGATACCACATGTCACCTATAGGTACCCACTCCTAGTTTATTTTCAAAATGAAAAAAAAAAACAATTATTTTGAGTCACTTAAAGTGTCATGGACTATAACATGGAGTAAACGCAATAACTTTGGAAACTGCTCATTAAAATAATAAAAAATAAAAACTATTGTAAAAAATTTTACCACGATACAAGCTATACATAATTACAATTATTAAATTTGTCATAGACAGGATGGAGCGTTCTACGATATCACATTTGGTTGAGGCATTTTGTCAAGCAGATAACGTGTCTGGTCTACTTTCTACATTTTGTAAACCCAAACTAGTTACCACTTCCACACCAGAAAACCGTGGTTTCAAGGTGTGAGACAAGGTTTAATGTGAGACAATAAATCAGATGTACCATGTCGAGCTCTCTCGGGAGGAAAAGCCTATCGATTTAAAAATTACCTCAAAGAATGGTGGAAGTTGAAAGATTTTTGATCTAGCAATATACCATTTTCAATTTGTGTTCTGACTATGTCGCAGGAGTTTTTGAGTATGATCTAGACACAATCATTTTGTTGAAAGCATCCAAGTAACCATGAAAATTTCAATCAAATGCACTTGGCGGTTGAATATCCAGATGTAATAGCCTTTTCATAGCCGTAATAAATGATAAAGATTTTAGATGTTGAGGTAACTACGGTAAAACACACAACCTATGATATGATAGTTAGCCTTATAATTCTATTGCACAGGCAAGGGAGTGACAAGTAGTATGTTTAAATTTCGTACTATGGAGCAGTAGCCTACAAAACTTAAAAAACTTAGCCAATAAATTCTTTGACCAGTACACAGGGAAGGCTACATATGGAGTTAAATAAATGTTAAAAAAAAGGACACAGTAGAGGTATCAGGTGGCAGCCAAACCGTGCAGATGGGAAAATGTGGAAGGACAAAATGCTGAAGGAAAGAGTTTGTTGGTTGAGACAAAAGGAAATGTGAGTCAATTAATACAAGTACAGTAGCGAGTCCACTCTGCATGAGAATCCTATCGACTTAATTAATGATACAATAATTGATAAGTAGAAAACTGTTAGTATAAATATTGGCTTTGATTGGTTTTGATGAAGATTTTATGAAATCTAGTATGTTTAGCAATGATAGTCTACTATAAGAAATATGGGATGATTAAGTAGAATTATGAGAACAAGGGTATCTTAAACATAGAGATTAATGAATGTATCAATAAACAATATAAAAATAAATTTTTAGTATAATAATATGGAAAATCTTTCATGGATACTTAATCTGACAAAGGTTTATAAGAACATAACATATTAATGTTTTATACTGAATATGGTAAAATTAGAAAATTTTAAGCTTATGCTTATGGTCTCCTTTCCTTTACTCTTATGCTTATGAAAGGTTTCTAAATATGCTTATGCTCTCCTCTCCTCTACTCTTACCTTTGTTTTTGGTTTTATCATACATATTTTCTATCTTATCCAGAGATTTTAATAATGTATAAACATATGCATGCAGTCTCAATGTAACCACTGTCAGGTATGTAAGTTTAATAATCCAGTGGGAAGACTGGTGGTTGGAACAGATGTCTCAAAATTCCTTTATAATTCACTGATTGGCTCTTTGGACTTACCTTATAATAGATTAAGATTCTTTATTTCAATTAACTACAACTGATTCATATGTTGTAGCTAGCTGCAAGGTCAGGAATTGTATATTCCCCTGAGAATTGGAGATAAGATAAACATATCCATCCTATGCATAGCAAATGCATCGAACCGAAGCAATGAATACACTATATTAATTCAAAGTTGTAGGAAAATATATTTCTTTAATAAAGATTTAATGAAATAAGAAGAAATAACACTAGATATACAAGCACTATGGACTTAAAGGCACATCTGATATGCTCTTAGTTAGTCTTGTGTGTGTTGTAAATAAAGGCAGAATCCCACTTTTGTTATTGTAGGCTTCATACGTACTATAGGTTGCAATAAGAAAGGGGTCTCCTCCTTTTTTACTACTATTCCATATTATGAGAAGCATCCTTCATAATCATAAGATCCATCTAAAGCAAAAAACTCTGTGACTACAAATTTTCAAATTTTGAGGCATTAAAAATGGCTTAGGTAGGATATCTCTGGAAATGTGCATATGCTTAAATTCTATGCATTTTAAATTTAACCATATATTCCACATCTCTGGAATCTAAAATGGAATTGAACAAATCATCTAAATAGTAATAGGCACTGTCAAAGCTAAATATACAATGTGTGCTGAAATATGGTTAGTAAAATGATTTATATGGAAACCTCGAATATATCTTTTGCAAGAGAAAGTAGGACTAAACAACTAAACCAATTCATATGAATCCTATAAAAGACTTTGGTAAATTTTAAGAAGTACAATTTCCCTCTCTCAAAGATCACATTATTAAAAAAAGTATTATTAAAAGGACACTTAATGAATATGCGTGTATACCACTTGGTGCATTTAAGAGAGATCTCCACTTTGAGATTGACTCAAAACGAAAAAAAATTTAAACACAGATGATGTACCATAAAATCATTAAATAAAAAACACCACTATCGAGATAAGGGCAATATAATTACAAACTCATTGTAAAACATGAAAAAGTTGAAGTATTATGCGGAAAATAAATAGCATTGATTAGTCTATCTAACAAGAGCTCTGCAGAGCTAGAGTCCCGCCTTGTGTAAGAAAGGAGAACTATGAAGCATTCAAATAGTTATTTGAAGAGAAAATCTGATAAAGGCGTTTGTCTATATATTAAAAATAAAAGTGATAATTACAAATTCGATATTGAACATTGTGTTGGGTAAGTGTTGAGCATTGTGTTGGGTAAGTGTTCAAACATGGTCTGTTGTATGGTGCAAATCTTGTCTATTTTCAGTTACTGATTTGAGGAGGTGGCAAAATGAAACCTGTATAGTTAACATAATTAAACATTAGCCTTGTGGCATAGAGCTGAAGAGGATTTCAATGCAAAATAAAGATATAGGTAAACGTAGCATAATATTGTAATCAAATCCTGAGTAGAAGAGGAAAACAAAATATAGGTAAACGTAGCATAATATTGTAATCAAATCCTAAGTAGATGAGGAAAACAAAATTGAAACAAGGAAGCCAATCTTTGTACCTGTAACCAAAGAAATGAAATTAGATCTTTTGTTGAAGCCATAGTATTGTATATCACCATCTTTATGGCATTATCTTCACATTCTTTGTGTTTCTTGTTGTTATATGATTCTGCAATCTCTGAATTCAATTTTCTTTGTCTTCTTTATTTTTCTTTGTCTTTTTTTGGATTACAAACCCTAGTAAATAAATTGCATTTGAAGCTGATGAAAAATTCACCAACACTGACCTCTCTGCCTGCTGACAAAAAAATGAGCATTTGTAAATTGTCATGCCAAAAATAGAAAATGACAAACTTATTAGTGTAATTATCTAGTTCCTTTATCTGATGTCAGCAAATGTCAGCAACTGAGAATAGTTGTATGACACTTCATAATGGATCTTTGATATTTCATTAAAAAAAAATCTGAAAGCAACATTCATAAATCTTCATGCAAAATTAGAAAATTACAAAGCTATTAGTGTATTTCCTTAGTTCTTTTAGCTCATTTCAACCATAATCTGAAAAAAAACATTCATAAATTTTCATGCAAAATTAGAAAATTACAAAGCTATTAGTGTATTTCCATAGTTCTTTTAGCTCATGTCAACCATATCCAACACTTGGAAAAATAATAGATTACTTCTATAACTGGAAAACCTATATGTTTATGCTAAAAAAAAAAAACCTCTTCTGAATTACTGATGATAATTTGTAGACTTCTATCAATTTCAAACTAAATTTATTAGTTACAAGAAACAAATACAAAACTTCCATAGGCCGGTACACAGTGAACATTCTCATAAATAGTACTCAAACGAATTTATTCAAGCACAAGGATGCACACTATTTGAAATCCACCTAGAAAATAGTGAATGAAGAGTATAAAGGGATGTCCTTGGAATATACTCCTCTGCAGCTCATACGATGAATACAATGTAGGACGAACATTTAAAACAATAACAAAAAAAAATGGAACAATTTAGTAGACTGTGAATGACTGGATTTTTTTAGAGTTTCTTCATAAAATTTTGGTGAAAACTAAATAACGTGACATTTGAACATTTCTGATCCAAATTTTATCTTCATCTTAATAGGAAATTGTGCGCGGATCCCATTCTAATGTGTAGAAACAGGCAAGAAATGGCTCTATGTATTTTCTTGCATGAATGCATGCAAGAAATGCCAAATGCTTCATTGTAACAAACATTATTTAAATTGTAGTTCGTTAGTGATTTAGGCAGGTCCAAATATGAAGAAATACTAAAGAGAGGATAACTAGTTTGAATGTTAGGAGGCTATAGCAAATACAAAGAATATAAGAGTCATAGAATTAAAAAGTAAGAAACTAGAAAGATGAGGGACTGTGATACATATTTGAATTAAAATTGGTTGTCTGGCCACAATGATTTAGATAGAAGGGTACTCCCTGATTCAAAATATTTCTAATATATCTAAATCATTTTCAAGCAGGTTTCATCATTACATTCTCCGATATGGGAAACATTATTTGAAGAATTCTTGTCAGTTTAGCATGATATGACTAATTCAATGACAATACAGCAAGATTTTCACTCTAAATTTTAAAAATAAAATGTAGAGCTTGCCCTTGACCAAGTATTCAGAATCCTAATGGAGAATAGTAGAAACAATTTATGCTAAACTCAAATATATACACCAGTATTGTCGATAACAAAGTTGATAAGTAAGATGAATCTTAGATACTCAGATATGCAAACATTGTATTTTCTACAAGGCTTTTTAACTCCTTTCTTTACAAAAATACATCTAATTGCCAATTCTGCTATCATTTTTTCCCTCTTTTTGGACATTGGGATTTACTCTTACAGAAGGATACACACAACTAACTGTGAGAAAATGTTAAGAGAGAAAACATACCTTTATCGCAAGCACCAAATTTCTGACCAAATATTTTTTTGAAAGCGTAAGGCAATGCTTATGTGAACAATGTACCTTTCTAGCAATTTCAGAAATATCAATCAAGCATAATGATGACCAATAATAATGAATGGTGACTTTTGTGTGAATCTATTCCAGATCTCCTCGAGACCTGCAAATAATAATGATTGAGCTTTTATAGAGCTCCCCACCTCCATTTGATTTCCCCTAATTTTGTTCATCAGAGTTTTATCTAGAAAGCCTGAACTCAATGGAAAATGCAAGCATAAATTCTGAAAGGCATTGGCATGAAACGACAATTGTTGGGAATCCTAACCTTTTGACAGAGAGCTCTGAAGCTTGGTTTATCAAAGATTGCTTCATAACTATGGGCTCAGTAGCTACAGTTGCTGCAACTTTTGAACTTTAAACTCACGATCCCTCTACAGTAGTTAGAAAACAAAATGACATCACATAAATAAAAGCACAACATAAGAGAACATTAAAACATGGCAATATATAAATAATTTCATATAAGTGAAATTATTTTGTGCACCTATTTTCTGGCTCTCCATTGAGTTATTTGCCTCCGAACAATCTTGGCCTCTGTTTGATTTCCCCTAATTTTTGTGTTAGGGTTTTGTCTAAAACCCTAGACCCGACGGTGCGAGCAAATTGTGATCGCACATTAAAAGACAGGAGAGCTATAAATAATTTATGTTCAGACCATGACTAAATTTCACCAAAAAGATGGAAATCGTTCAAAACATTTTGACTGTTAGATGAAAATTACAAAATTGTCCAAACAATTTGAGTTTACAGAGGCAAAAATAGAATTATATCGCATAACAAAAATTTAAAATCTGAATCTGCACTTGCAGGCACTCTTTTAGATAAAATTCACACAGACAAATTATTTCAGACATTGTTTCAATTAATAAAAATATTGAAAATTACACATACAAAAGCAAATGTGTTGATGTCGTAGCAGTTACTATTCTTCTTGGTAATGAAAAACTTACCAATTATGACCCCAAATTTACTGATAAATTTTTTGATATAACCCTAAGAAATCGCAGTCTTTATACAACTAAAATTCAGCCATGTGTCATACACAATGATGACAGTAGAAACCGAGATGCATTAATATTTTTCATTACAAAACTACACATTGTGTAAAACTTGGATATATCTTCAGCTAAGTCTTGGCGAGAGCATTGTGTTTCTAAGGACTTGGCTACTAGGGTAAAGAGAAGATTGGATTTTAATAAAACCCTCAAAGCCAAAATGGAAAAAGACACCAAAACGCAGGGAAAGACAACAGGCAAACTGCAAGGTGGAAAGGATATGACAACATTACCTACAACCTGTAGAGCATGCCGCTTAGAGACAAGAATTAGAGAATGTGGATGTCTGGATAGGAGGGCAGGAAGATAACTCTGAGGAAGGGCATGCACTATGACATACATTATGAAGTTTAGCATCAGCAGAGGTCCTCCCAAAGTCCTGCCTATAGTTGAAGCCATGATATTTTCTTCCTAAATATATACACACAAACCTTTGTCCTTTCTCAATGCCTGCAACAAAGTTTAACTCTACAAAAAATAAATCAATATAACAATAATCAGAGAGCTATAATACAACTTACCCATAATAAGATTTAGGCAGAACAACTCCTTCCTGGAGGTGAGTCAGATAAATTGCGGCGTGCCAGACTTCTGTGCTCTTGTAAATACCTTACAATTCATGGAAAATGAACCACAGCCTCCTATAAAATTGCATAAAACACTATGGGAAAAGAGGAAAGAGTTTGCAGGAGGAAAAATTAATGACACCCTAACTGTCACTCTGGGGAAGCTTCCTGAAAGATTCAACCAAAGCATTTAAAAAACATTAGAAATCTAGAAATATCTTTTTTCTCATTTTTCATATGGCCACACAATTTTTATTTATTTTTTGAATGGAAAAATGAAAAAAACCACTGGCAAAAATAAGAGGAGCCAATTAGAAAAAAGAAATATTCTTTAAAAAATAAAAAATAAAAAATAAAAATAAGAGGACTGTAGAACATTACAAATGTAGTTTAATATTTTTTAACACACGGTGTTCGAAGCAAACAGATGGTATGAAATGCATGCGAAAACATAAGTCTCCGCCTATATATAGGCGGGACTAATTAAAAAAAGAGAAAGAATACCCTTTGTGACTGAAAAAATATAAGATTGAGAAATAGGATGGACACTCCGGTGAAGTTATCAGGTAGAAAAAATGAGACACAAATAACATACAACATTACGAGGCAAAGAATGGAAGGCACCCTTCGGGCTCCACATAACAAGATAATAACTGCGGTGACGAACATCCTCAGTGAAGAGTATATCTACAATATAGATTAGACTAGGGTAAATTTGGACATAATGTCTATGTTTTTGGCATTAGCAATGTATTTGAAGGAGCTATATCTCTTTTTAAGGATACGATTCATAAATGGCACATTTTATAGTGGACAACATTTTTAATCTATGTAAGGTAAGGAGCTAACTGTGAAGCAACAACACTCGAACCGGCTCTGCAACTCCTGCACACTTTCCCACCCAGCTCATTTTCAAACCGAAGGTCCCCATGCCCGCCTCCCCGGGGGGAGATGCTGCCCCCCTGGCAGAACCACCTGTTGGTCCGGATGGACCCCAGACCACGGACACTGTGCCAGGGTCAACAGGGGAATCTCTAAAGGTGTCTTCTTCTGCTGATCCTAAACCTAACTGGAAAGGGGCTCTTTTCGGTGATGCCCAACAGTCCTTACAGGACCTTTTGGTGAATTTTGTTCAGACGGAAGAAGGAGCAGAACTGTCACTCCCAGAATCTGTGGTGAACCGCACGATGGCTGACTTCCAGATGGCTCTGGTGGGTCGATTATTTAACTTTCAACCTACCATTGACATGGTCAGAAAATGGGTTGCTAATCAGTGGAAGATCAAAGGATCGACCCTGGTTTCGGCCATGCCGGGTGGGCTCTTCCTGTTTAAGTTTACCACTCCTGAGGACATGACCAGTGTGTTGGCTGGTTCATGGGTTTATGGAAAGCACTTCCTAGCTCTTGCGAAGTGGAAGCCCAGATTCAATCCGGCAACGAACCTAAATAGATCGGCTCCTGTCTGGGTCTGCCTCCCGGGTCTCCTGCTCGAATATTGGGATGAGCAGGTCTTCCGTTGGATTGGTGATTCCTTTGGTTCATTCATCACGACAGATCAGGTGACAAGGTCTAAATCCAGGTTGGTGTTTGCCAGATTCTGCGTGAATGTCACCATGAATAAAATCTTGCCCAACTTTGTTACACTGAAGTCCAAACTGGGTAGATGGACCCAAGCATTAGTCTATGAGAATGCTACTCTGTTCTGCCATAAATGTGAATGCAGAGGTCACTCTGGTGATTCCTGCAAGGTCATCAAGTCGAATGAGAAGCAACAGAACAAGGATAAAGGTATTGCTGGGGTCTCTCCCCCAGCGGTGTTGGAGGAATCGGTGGTGCCAATGCCACCCTTGGGGGACACAGTGACAGATCTGGGGGTGCGGTGACCTGTGGTCTTTAATATAGTTTTTGATGTGTTGACACCGGAGGAGGGAAAGATTGTCTCCACCCAGGTGCAGGGCTTGGGTTGCTCTGGACCTCCCCCTGTCCCAACACTAACTGTTCTGGAATCCCTTCCTGCCATGGTTCCGGAACCTACTTTAACATTGACGCCTCCCCCTATGGAGAGATAGTCCTTCTTGGCCAAGAAGGAATAGCCC
>MU227969.1:588205-638320 GCA_018584345.1 Thuja plicata | reverse complement strand
TACCCCTGAGAAAGGTCTCAGACAGGGAGACCCCCTCTCTCCCTACCTCTTCATTATGGTGGCTGATGTTCTTAGCAGGACTATGTGTATGTTATCCGCTGCGGGGAAGTTACATGGCTTCAAACCTTCTTCCACTCACCCTCAAGTGGTGTTGGAACAGTTTGTGGATGACACTTTCCTCTTCGGGTATTCTTCTGTTATTGAGGCTAGACAATGGAAGCAGACTTTGGATTATTATGCTTGGGCTTTGGGTCAATGTATTAACTATCAAAAAATTCGGCTATTCTTCTTCAATAATCCAATGGATACTCAAAATAAGGTGCTACGAATTTTAAGATGCTTAGCAACCTCACTCCCTTCGACTTACCGTGGCCTCCCTCTCACGGTCAAAGAAGTTTCCCTTGAATTCTGGAACTCTATCCTGGAAAGAACCCAGCGGAAACTGGCTAGTTGGAAAGGAAAGATTTTAAGCAATGCTGGTAAACTCCAATTGGTGGCCTCTACCCTTCAGGGGATCCCGATTTACTTTCTATCCCTATTCAAAATCAGAACCAATATGGCTGAAAACCTAGAAAAAATTCAGAGAACCTTTCTGTGGGCTGGGACTGAAGAAAAAAAGAGGATTTCACTTGTCAACTGGGACACTGTCTGCCTCCCGAAAAGGTTGGGTGGTCTTGGCCTTAGGAAAATCAGTTTGATGAACAAGGCCCTTACTACTAAGGTGGCCTAGAAGCTCATTGAGGGAAAAGCAGAGTGGTGCAGAATTATGAAAACCAAATATCTTCAAGGCCACCCCTACAGATCTAGGTTCAACAACAGCGACCACCCCAGTGGTTCCAAACTCTGGATGAATATATGCAAGTGTAAGGCCCTCCTAACCAGAGGAGCTTTTTGGAAAATTGGAAACGGGAGATCGATTAGATTCTGGAATGACCACTGGATCATGAACCAACCCCAGCTGGGTATTAAATTCAAACCAATTATGGACCTCCTTCGACCTACCCTGGGTATCAGAGCTTCCAACTATACCAACGACAGGATTTGGACTGATATACCTAACCAATTATGGGTCAGACCGGATCTGCAGCACTCAGCAAAGGAGCTTATGGACATCCTGACTAGTATCAAAATTTCTGAGGTTGAAGACTCTATTATTTGGACCCCCACCCAGTCTGGGGCTTTCACTGTGAGCTCGGCTTATAACCTACTTCTTAAGGAAGAATGCAACCCTGGGGATTGGAAGAAAGTGTGGATCCCCCAACTCACTCCTAAAATAAAAAATTTCTGGTGGACCCTTATGCACGGTAAGATCCTAACTCAAGATAACCTCACTAAAAGAGGCTTCTCAATGGCTAACAGATGCATCCTGTGTGAGAAGGCAAAAGAAATCGTTAATCACCTTTTCATCCACTGTGACTATGCTACTAGCATGTGGCATGGAATTTTTGGCAAGCTGGGTATTTCTTGGGTCCTTGGTGGTGAGGTGCACCAATTCGTTAAATGGAGATCCCCCTCAAACCACCCTCTGCTCCAACTCCTCTGGCGTATGCTTCCCCCGCATATATGCTAGTCCATCTGGAAGGAAAGGAACAACAGGATTTTCAGGGAGACATGCATTCAGCCTGAATCCTGCCTAAATATTGGAACTAAGCTGCTGAGTGAAAATGTCAGAATGGCTAAATGGAAGCTCCCTCCTAGCCCTCCTGCTGCCTGGAAAGCTAAGATAGCGAAACGCTGGAACCTCCTGAGTGGGTTCTCCAGGTTTGACAGCACAAAAATGAATGTCAGGAAAGCCACCAAATGGACTGCCCCTCCTAGAGGCAGGATAAAATTAAATTTTGATGAGGCAGTTAACAACCTTGGGCATGGTGGGGGAGGAGTGCTGAGAGACCATCATGGCACTTGCCTTCTAGCTTATGTGAGACCGATCAATAACTGTACTGTCACCCAGGCGGAAGGGACTGCTCTTCTCTGGGGGATTAAACTTGCAAAATAGATGAACGTTAATCAGCTGAAAATCGAAGGTGATTCCAAAGTTATAATAGAGGCAGTTAGAAGTGGAGCGAGTGCTAGGTGGTGGACTCGTCCCATTATTTTGGAGGTCCGTGAGCTTCTGGAGAGCTTCCAACACATATCTATAAAACATACCTACAGAGAGGGTAACTCGGTGGCTGACTCTCTGGCGGCTATGGGGTTAAAACAAACCAAGCTTAATAGTTGGTGATTTATCTCTGATGACTCAGCGTATCATCGAGGAGGAAATGAAGACAATTGTCTAAATGTGTCAGGATGGAATCTTCATTACATTTCCTTCCTCGATCACGTGTTGGCGTTTTCGAGTTACCTGGGTGATTATGAAAGACAAAACCCAAAGCCACATAAAGTTCAATAATTACCTTTTGTTCGTGTGGTGTGATTGATGGCAGTGTAAAAAGGCATTTTTGGCGATTATGGATAGTAATGCTATTATTAATATTTATGTTACCCAGGGATTTGATAGATATGTCAATACGGAGCCGGATCTCCAAAATCCCCAAAACTAGCAGGGTATGTATATGCCTTTTTTGAAATGGATTTGTAAAAAAGAGCGGTTTTTTATGGCATGCAACTACTGTCGACTCCTCAAAGATATTTCGACGAGTGCAGACCAAACCTTTGATATGGGGGGTAATATTCTCTGTATCGAATCTGATAATATCGATGAAGTCTTTACTTCTGATCCGCTGGTCACCCACTATTGTAGGGAATCTGGAATTTGGGGCTTCATGGAACGTATGAAGGGAGGCCATGATGAGAGAATATCTAAATAGTTTGTTTCATCCTGGAACAATAGAAATGTTTCGGTGGGTGGAATCCATTTTCAGCTAAATGAGGAGGTCATCGCTGAGGCTATGGGGCTCCCTATGGTGGGGAGAAAGTATAAAAAAACTAGTCGGACTGCAGACCTTACCAGCCTTAAACAATTCTTCAAAGAAGGAGAGCTACCGGTCAGAAAATAGGGGGGCTTCAACAGAGAGGAGCTTCCGGACTTCTGGCCCAAAATCTGTCTCATTATTATGAAGTACTTCACTCTCGAAGGTAAGTTTACGATCTTCTACAACTACCACCTTCCGTTCCTGAATCACATTAGGAATAAAGATTTAATCTCCATTCCGTTTTATCTTTTGCATTCCATTGAAAGCAATATCCTTGTTACTAAAAGCAACCCGGACAGAGTCATCCTCCACCAAGGCCTCCTCCTTTGTCTCTTCCAGTTCCACAAAGCCATTTTCCCAGCACCCCAACCCCCCCTGATTATTCAGATGATGCCCCAGGAAACACCCACTGAAAAAGCCGAAAAGACCTCCAACTCCTCCTCCCGGAACATCCGTATAACACAGGGGCCTGCGAAGTCTGTTAAAAAATCCCAGAAAAAAAGTATTAAAATCCCCACCCATAAGTTGGATAGATTGGAGGACTCTCATGTTTCAGACTCTGTAGATTGCATGGAAGAAAAAGGGGCTGACAGCACACCCGAGACAGATTTTAAGCCCAAAAAATAGAAAATTACCGAAACCCTTGTCAATTTAGAGGTGGATCTTAGCGGGTTTGGCCGAAGGAGGTCTAACAGAATTGCCAAAGAGCAATGCAAAATCAAAATGCTGGAGACGGCCTCCAAAGAGATCTCCCTCACAGAAAATGCCTCCCAATCCACAAATTTCAAAAAGGTTTCCTCGGAAGGTTGTATGAGCCCGACCGCTAACACCCCCCTGTCCAACCCCCAGAGAACTATGAGCCCTACCCCTCTCCAAAGCCCCCATGGTGACCCCCAGGTTAAACCCCTCTCGGCTGGAATGGAGGAAAAATACAATTTTTCAGGCACCCTCAAAAGTAAATTTGTGAATATTGACAAGGAAATTGCAGAGATCAAAAAGGGTATGTAGGACATGATGGACCTCTACAGGAGGACAAACAAATTTGCTCTGAAAGTGATGCATGCCTCGGCGTTAACCCTTTGCAACGTGCAGGAGAAGCTGGCTGACGGCAAACTGGAAGCGAATGAGGAGAATAGAGACCTGTTTCTGTTTCTCCAGGATGAATGGGCACGATCCCTACTGTCCAAACAGTTGGGAGAGAAAAATTAATTTTGTTGTCGATGGTTTTGATTTTTTTTGTCTGGGATGGTCCCTTGGTTACCCTGCTCTGTTATGGCAGTTAATTTTAAGTTTAGAATTTTGTTTTGGTGGAGCCCTGCGTGGCTTAGTGTCAATATTTTTAAAGACGTTACTGTTAACAAGCTCTCTGGTTTTACCTTTTTAAATAGAACTGAAACTTTTTTTTTGATAGAGGCAGAATTTTAATGCCTGTGATAAACTGTTATTCTGCTTTAAGCTTCGACTAGTGCCATTAATATGTTATTAATGTGCTTCTAGTCCCCTGTATCACGGGCCAGCACCCTCTTGCTGCTTTTTTTTATCAAAAACATTTTTAATCTACCCAAAATAGTGGGCTGGTTGAGGGGCAACTTTCAATTATCACTAGTAAATGATATATCCCACATGAGCATGCAAGACGATTTTTATCTCCACAGTCAGATTCGGCATTCGCTTTTCTCTCTCCAAGGTGAAAAGCGATTCTAGTGCTGCCGCTGACAGTACCGGAATGGCTTATGCCTGTTTTTCGTGGTCTACCTATTTTCACTTTCTACCGGTTTCTTTCCCCTTTCTACCGTTTTTTTTTCCACTACACCTCCTCGCCGATTTTTGTTTATAGAATTTTCAGCTTTCGCGTGGTCTTCTCGAAGTCCAAGGAAGAATATATGGGTTTCCCAAGCCCGACTAAGTTGACTCTAATAAATTTTGTTTTTTGAAGAATATATTTACGATATTTTTACTAAGAATTTAGGTGGTAGGTTACTTTATTTAAATATAATAGGCTTTATAAAACTTTAATTAAATTATATATTTATATTAAAAGTAATTTTTATTTAAAAATAAATAAATTAAAAATATATATTATTAATGAATTTAAAATATTTTACATTTATTTGAAATAATAATATAGATTATATTTAATCATTTGTTATTTCAATTGTTTAACTTAAAAATTCGATAGTTTTAAATTTGTTAGTTAAATTAAATATATATTTTTATTATTATATGTCATATTTAATTTAAGCTATTTTAAATTATTAAATATATTTCATTTTGAAATTTATAAAATGATTAAACAATTTTACATTAAAAAATATATTATAATTTTTATATTTATATGTTAGATTTTAAAATGTTTGTTTAATTGCTCAATATTAACTAGTATACATATTTTAAATAAATAAATATAACTCATTACACAATACGTCATTAACAAAGATCTCTAATTTATTTTTTATTTAAAAATAAATATATCGATATTACATAAATCAAATTTATATTATTTTACTAATAAGTCTATTGTATTTTTATTTTTCAAAAATAATAATATAGATCATATTTATGAGTTATCTTTTTAATTGTCTACATGTTTATCAAATAGTCTTAAAGTTTTTATTAAAATTGAATATTTTATTATTATTATTATTATTATTATTATTATTATTATGTATAATATTTTTTTTTTATATTAACAATAGAGAAATAAAAACAAAGTTACAACTTAAATAGCCACAAAGAGTTCAACTCTGGAGGCAGGCCTCACACGGAGAATGTCAAAGTTCGCTAAACAAAATACATAGTGGATTCGTTATAAACATGAACTATATATTCAAAAAGTCCTAGTAGAGAAGATCTTCAAACTATTCCACCCAGGCAGTCCAGCCTAGGGGTCCTTCCATCCAAGCAATGCCTTTATTGGCTTGGATTTGAGCAATCATTTTTATGTGGTCATCCGTCGCATTCTTGTTCTTGGTGATTTCCTTGTGTAATTTTTTCACCGTTTTGTTGAAGAGAGCCATATTGTTCATATGATTATGATAATCGTAGCCATCTTTCATTTCAAATATGAACATAGTGGAGTGTCCCATCTTGAGGAATCAAGCTTCTCCCTCTCGATCATCATCGTGATGCAGACCTGCAAGGAGATTTTAAAAAGTGTGAGTTTTAATGACAACTCAGTAAGAGATCTATGTATACCTTGATACCTTTCTTCATTCCTGCACTTTCATAGTTGCCACAAAATGTTAGAAGAAATAATGAGCCATAGAATATTAGAATCTTTTTTAAGTCCCTATATACGACCAGTGATAATTTCAAAGATATTAATGAACTTAGGATAAGTAATGCCAAATAAAGCCCAGACCTTCTTCGCAAATTTACATTCAAAAAAAATATGTCTACAGGAGTCAGGTCTATTGTAAATTCTACACATATCAGTAGGAGAAGGGTACCTACTGATAGGAAGTCTATTAATCAGCATAAGCCATTTAAAGCATCTAATTTTAGGATCAATAGAAGATTTCCAGATTGTATTAAGGATTTTGCTCCAATCTTTAGTTTCCAGGGAAGTGTACCAAAGTCCATTAATATGCTCTATGATATTCTGATTATTGCTCAGAGTATTGTAAACTTTTTTGGCTTTGATTTTGCTAATCAAGGTACCATCAGGCCATTTGATATTAAGGTATCTATGAGAGTCGATGAAGCAGGAAGAAGGGAGATCTAAGCAAGCTCTAGAGATCATGTTATACATTTTTTTATGAGCAGCAAGAAGTTTATATTTATCTCTTAACTCCTCCCAGCTAATCAGACAGTCTTTCTCAAAGAGTTCAATAAATGTGGAAATACCCAGGTTGTTCCAATATTTAGCCGAGCAACCTTGAGTTAGGGCAAGAGGCTTCCCCTGAAGATAGAGGTTCCACCAAATGGACCTTTCTCCATGCCGAAGGGTATCAGAATGGAAGGATTTATAAGAGATAAAGTGCCTAGAAGACTCCCAAGCTTTCCAAATGGTTTTAAAAATAGCAGAACCATGCACATTGACAGGAAAGTTGCCAATTAAAAGATCATCAAATGGAACGTCTTTCCAATTTTTAGCCTTCTTTGGGTAACCCCTAAAAATATTGTTTCTGACAAGAACTTTCCATGGTTCTTCTCCGCCTACACAGTGAAAGACCCATTTGGTGGCCAATGCCATACCTTGAACTCTAAGATCTTTCAAACCAAGACCTCCAAATTTCTTATCAGTATAGCACCAATCCCATTTAAACGCATGCATCTTTTTGTTTCCTTTACCATTAGACCATAGGAAGTTCCTTATGGCCTTCTGAATTTCCAAAATTTGATAGTTATTAAACATCCACGCTGAGGTGTAGTATATATTATATGAGGATATAATTTTTTGGCAGACTTGTAGTCTACCGGCAAGAGATAAGGATCTGTTATACCAGCTGTTAAGTTTTTTAGTGATCTTATTTTTAACCCATAACCACATATCTTTAAGAGATGGATCCATAGAGAAGGGGATGCCCAAGTATCTAATAATGTTGCTAGGCCCACCCCACTGGAATCCATGCTTCAAAAACCAATTCGGAGGTTGCTCTTCCCAGCCAAGGCAAATACATTTAAACTGAGATAGCTTAGCTCCCGAGATAGAGTAGAATAGATCAAGTTTTTTAGTAAGGAAATTGAAATTATCTTCTTCCAAATCAACAAATAAACTAGTATCATCAGCAAATTGACAATTGGTCAAATTCTCTCTGTTGGGTAAGGTGATACCTTTGACCGCTGGAGAGATGGTATTGTCAGTAAGGATGAAAGATAGAGCTTCAGAAGTAATGACAAAAAGAGAAGGGGCAAGAAGACAGCCTTGTCTGATAGACCTGGTCAGGGGGAAAGGGTCAGAAAGAGAGCCATTAACGTCAACTTAGGCCATAGCATCTTTTAGCAAGAGCTTGGTATAGTTACAAAAGCAGTCAGGGAAGCCAAATGCCCTAAGCATTAGGTCAATAAAGTTCCATTCAATTTTATCATATGCCTTTTCAAAGTCCAGGAGAAAGATTGTTGCATTCTGGTTGGAGGACTTGGCCCAGCTCATGGCTTCCCAGCTAGTAATGAGATTTTCAAGGATATATCTACCTTTTATAAAGCCGATCTATGTAGAGTTAACAAACTTGGGCAGGATGCTTTCCAATCTATGAGCCATAATCTTGGCAAGTATTTTATATGAAACATTCAAAAGAGTGATTGGGCGCCAATTCTTGATAATAGTTTTATCACCCTCTTTAGGGATTAATTTGATGATACCTCTGTTAATCATATTTCCCAGTGAGCCTTTCTCATAAGCCTCACTATAGAGGTCAAGAATATTTGAGCTAATCTAGCTAACATTGACTTGGTAGAACTCAGCTGGAAGGCCATCTGGGCGTGGTGTTTTTTCTTTTTTAAGTGAATTGATGGCATTAATAATTTCCTCCTTAGAGATATTCTCCCCAAAAAGAACAGAGTCAAGCTGAGTTATTTTCTTAGGGATAATGGAGCTGAACTTACTTCTGAGAGTTACGAACTCCTCATTTTCTTTAAAGGTAAACAAATTACAGTAGTAGGAGGCGAAGGCTCTCTTGATTTCATCTGGATTATCAATTTCCCTATTATCTATAACAATACTAGAAATAGCTTCATTGGCATGCTTTTGTTTAAGGTAGTTAAAAAAGAACTTGGACCCTTTTTCACCATGCTACAACCAGTGGGCCCTGCATCTAATTTTGGCCCCATAGACTAAGGACTGTTGATGTCGACAAGGTCATCTCTCACTTTAGTTACAATGGGGACAAGGATATGATCGAACGGGTTGTTTTGAATAAGAGTTTCAGTAGAGTTCAGTTTTCCAGTAAGCGCTTTCTCATAAAATCTGTAATCCTTGGCCTTCTTTTGTCCGAGTGTTTGGAGTAATGTATGCTAGGCATAAAGATTTTTATGCCACCTCTCACAGAAAGAAAGATATGGGGAGCCGATCTTATTGAAAGTACTGATAAGCTAGATAGCAGACAGGATGTCAACATCATCTAGCAGGGAGGAGTTGAGGATAAATCGAGGCCTGACAGAAGGGGGAGTATGGGGAACATGGGTAAGCTTAATGTGGATAGAGATGGGATGGTGGTCAAAGAGAGACGTAGGGGACATAGTGACAAGGTTGCCAAGCTCATTAGGGATGAAGGAAAAGTAATTCATGCGAGCATAGAATCTATCAAGCCTGGCATAAATACGGGAAGGGCCCTGCTGAAAGTTACACCAGGTGTGTCTCAAATTAGAATTGGTATTGTCATTATTTTTCAGAGGATCAAATAGTCATTTAGACTGAATCATCTTATTCCAAGGTTCCACCTCCGATGGTTTCCAAGTGAAAGGTCTACCACCAGATTTATCCTTTTGTGATTCAATCATGTTGAAGTCACCACCCAGAATCCATGGGATGTCGGGGAGGGAAGTCACCCAAATCCATAGATTAGCCCTCTCTAGAGGGTCATTAGAAGCATCTATAGAGCAGATACCAAAGGAAGTGTTGTTAGTGCAGAATGAGGCCCAAACGACTCTATTACATGGAGATCTCCCTTTATCCGTGATGTGATTAGACCATTTAGGGTTAATGAGTAAACCAACTCTGCCCCTACCTTTAGGATGAGCAGATCAAACTTTAATAGCATCTTTCCAGATGAAGTCAAGACTAGCATCTAATAAGAAGTCAACAGCTTTGAGTTCTTGTAACATTATAAAATCTTTACTATGAATAGTGTCAACAAAATGCTTAACAATGTGTTTCCTGTGTGGGGACTCAAGACCCCTCACATTCCAAGAAATATAATTCATACTAATCTATTTTTAGTGGGGATGCAGACAAGGTCCATGGACCCACCCATGCAATTAGATATGACCGGTTGAGCAGCTTCCTCACTTTCAAGCTCACCAGAACATTTGTTCTTTGAGCCAGGAGGTCTTCCCCTTCTTTTAGATCTGGGGAAGTCTTTCTACCAGTCCAAGTCATCAGGATCAACATCAGAAGGCTTAGGGTAGTCAATACCAATGCCAGGTTTAGATGACAAAGTAGTATGTTCATATGTCTTTGCGGGCTCTAAAGGAATAGAAATCTTGTTGCTATTATCTGCTGGTAGAATTTCTAGATAATATCCCTCATCAATTTCCTTGAAATTTTTAGCTTCTACAGAGGTGGGCAAGGGGTCTACAGAGGTATGAGCAGCAGGGGAGAGTGCGGGCACGGGTGGTAGAGTCGAGCGGTTCATTTTATCAACTGCTTCTTCAGAGTTATTAACTTTCCTTCTTCTTTTTTTATCAGACTTCCTTTTAACTACTTGGAAACCATCTGTCAAATTAACATCTGTGGTATGTTCAATCGTTTGAGTTAGGGATTGCTTGTTTAGGTTGGTTTCCAGAGGAGAGATCGCCATCAGGTGCAACAAAGGAGGATTAACAGTTGAAGTAGAGTTTTTCTTAATTGTTTCAGCCAAGATTGGTGTAGAGTTTGGCCTGGTATCATCATTTTTTCTTTTAATAATAGGGCAATCTCTACAAAGGTGACCTTTTTTGCATAGAAAATATGCATTCAGACCACCCAAGATCTCCAAAGGATAGGAGAAAATTTCACCAGAGATGTTGATCTCTAAAACCGAAGGGATTTCAATGCCAGGTCTAAGGGAAACGAAAGCCCTAGCATCCATATGTGGTACAAGTCAAGTAGTATCCTCAAACCAAATAACTTTACCAAGAAGTTCAAGGATATGGTTAATAAAATGCCAAAGAAATGGAGGAAGGCTCTTAATAATGATCCATCTAGGAGTCAAAAGAGTGAGAACCTCTTCATGGATAGCCTCCGGAGTCCAGGCTAGGGCTCAAAATGAAGTGCTACCAACATTCCAATATTGTCTTTTGAGGACAGCCTCCTGTGCTTCTGAAGTTTTAAAGAAAATGACAAAAAAACCTTTTTGTATATGCCTACGGAATGAAATACTATGCCCTAGTTTAAGATTCTAAAAATTATGAAACCAGTCATCAAGAAATTTCCTAGCAGGGCATTTTTCAACTTCAACAGCCGCAAAGAAAATAGTATAATTCTTTAATCTACATTTTTCCTTCTCAATTTCACCAAGCATTTCAGTATTAGGAGAGATGGAAAAAGGGGCCAAGGCATTCACAGAGCTCTTACCTATCTCAGACGCTTCATCATGGGGTGCAAAACTAAACCTAGCAGAGGCAGAGACCATGGAGGAGTTAACCACCACCTCTGAGAAAGCTTTTGCAGCCGGAGATACAATATGAACTCCATTTTCAGGGTTTAATGTTTTAATCGTAGGGGAGGTTGCGGGCTCATTAATGGAATTAAAAGCAGAATCTACGACTTCTGTAGGAGGCTTAATGATGGAGAATACATCAAAAAAATATTAAAATGGAGCGTACACACCTGGGGGTCATTGGTGGATGTGACTTTGCAGAGAGGCCGCCACATCAACGAAACGTAGTCCTTCAGATTTCCAGCCTTCACGCCAATATCTTATGTATAATATTTAATTTAAAATAATATAAATTATTAAAATTAATATAAATTGTTATATATTTTTAAATTATTATTAGATTTTATATTGGTTATGTTATATTTGAATGTTTTGTGCTTTATCTATTAGTAATGATAATGAGTTTAGCCTTCATTTTATGTTTGATTTTTGGATACATATCTTTCATGAGAAATAATATTTTAATATAATACTTCTCTTTACTTGTTTATATCTCTCTCTTACTCTCCCATATTTCTACTTATCGTTATATCTCTCTATCACTCAATCTCACCATCTATATCTCTTAATATCTCTCGCTCTTTCACGATATCTACTTCCCTATACCCCTCCCTCTTATTCCACCTATATCATTATATTTTATCTCTCCCTACCTCTCTTTGTCTACCAACTGACCTCATGTACCACACAAATGTATACAAAAAATAAACCGTGCTTTCCCTACTTGACCTTCAATAATTCTTTGACATACCCATTGCACGCCAAGGTGTTGTATAATACTTATAAAATGACACCCATCTTATCTTCAATAAAAATATGCCCAATACACATTCCCATTACTCCTCCCACAAGTATTTCATCATAGAAGAAACCATGTGCTCAACAAGTTCAATTTCATAGACTTCTCTTCTTCCACCGAACGAAAGGAATGTGGTTGACTTATTCAAGCAAATTGTAGAAATCCTATGGAGGGATAATCTATGTTTAATAATGGAGGTCAATTTTAATTTGGAAAGGTAAACATCAAATTTCTTGTCATATCATCTTTAGGTTGTCAAGGCCTCTTGTTAGCTCATAGGATTCTTATGGGGAGAAAAATATGACCGAAAATGTCTCTCACACACATTACCAGTACCGAGAAAGAGAAAACAATATATTAAAATTTGTTTCATGCACTATTTGTAGTGCATTTTTGTATATGTCAATTTTCTTTGGACATAATATGTTAAATATAATTGCTTCTCTAGAAATAGCTTTCACCAACTAACACATACTTGCTTCTTTGAGCTATGTCATAGTCTTTAGTAGGCATATGCATGTGATTGTAACAGGGATTGCTAAGTGATCTTCCAGAACCTAGGCAAACAACAGTGAGTTGTAAAGTTGATTGTGCAACAACCTAGGCCAGTTAAGCCAAGTCAAAATGGTGTCCAAAATGTGTATCAAATTCTAGTCTCTCAGCAAAGCTGAAATGGGAAAGCAAGACATCTATTTAAAAAAATAGGAAAACTAATATACATAAGGAACAAGGAATTTTCTAGACTTCAGGTAATCCTAAGGATATTTCTAAAGATACCAAATGTCTTGTTTTTTATTAAAGGTAAATTTATTTTACGGGGACCAGAAACCCAAATCTAATTTTTATTTAAAAAAAAAAAAAGAATGGAAAAGAGAAGTCTGCAACAAATAGTAAAATAAACGCTAACCAACTAGCAGACAAAAGACCCAAAACTAGGGAAAAAGAACCCCAATAGACTACATATAATTTACCAGATAAATATTTTTCCTGAGAAAATCATCATGAATACTCCTAACCTTATTGATAATACTATTAATAGGATTATCACCCTTATCTTTACTTCAGAGTCTAGTGGCTAGAACAAGAACAACGTCTTTATCTAGATCACCAACTTATGTACAATTATGCATAATCCACATTTGGATTTTTCTTTGTGTTGCTTCATCAATTTCATGCTCCAAAATAGGCACATTGTTGTTCACACCAAAATACTAATTGCAAAATTCTTTAGTATCATCCATATCTTTGTCTTCATTTCAAACCTACAATTTTGGTGATAGTTTTTTTTTTTTTTTGTCTCGAAAATAATTGATCATATTTGGCTGGATCAAGCATCTCAAATTTTAAGAAGAAATCTCCACCAATAGCCATGGTTTTGAGGAGGTGTAAGCCTAATTTTTTCTCCATTCTTTCAAAAGACGTTTGGAAAGAAATCTGGGTTAGTCACTAAGATTTCAATCACTATAGATTTCTAAGGAGCATCAGTAGCAACAAATGTTAATTATTATTAGTGTCTTTTATTTTGAACCAACCTTCACTTTTCTAAGATTTGACTTTGGAAATATTTTATTTACCTGGATTTTGTATTTTAAAGATCATGGGCTTTGTTTTAATCTTTTAAAAGTTGAAATGCCTCTACAACTGGTTTGATAGATTATCATTGTGTAAAGACTTATAAAGTGAATGTAACAAAATTGTAAGTCTTTGAATTTGACTATTGTGTTTTTTTTTGTTGTTGAAATGGTTTTATGTAATGAAAGGAATTGAAATTCCCGCTTGTCAAGAAGTTTAGAAAATAGATGTGCTTGTCATTTGTAATTTGTTATGACTGTTTCCCTTGATAGGTCCTATTTCCAAGTTCTGCTATGCTTTTCAAAATATAGTGTTAAAGTGTATGTGTTTAATTCTTCTAGAGGAAGAATTTTAGAGAATTTGAAAAGTGATTTTTTTCCTTCTTTCTGGTAAACAAATTTCTTGAAGTACAAATATTATAGTAAGTAGGGAATCATATACTTAGTACTTAAATATAATAGTAAATAGAAATAAAACATTTCTTACATTGATATTAAAGGTAGAACATTAAGGTAAAAACTAATTTCAGATATAAAGAATTGTGTTTAGAAAATTTTTATTTATCATGAAGGCATAAAAGGATGAGCTAAGATTTCATACTTTTCCTCTTTTTTTCACCTATTCATAGAGCCCTCCTCTCGATATCTGGCAGCTCCTATCTAGTTCCTCACCTTTCCTCGGAATAAGAAAATAGAATCATGTTGATAATCGAAATGTGTAAGTGTTAAGAAATAGTCAATTTTTTTAATACGTTGTTATTAATTTTGAAGACTTTGGAGTGTGTGTCAAAACAACAACTTAAATTATTGTTTTTTTATATGAATGGAATTTAGAGAAATTTAAATTTTAAACTATGTAAAATATGGAGATAACATAAATTTAGAAAATTGATTGATAATATTGTATTTTAGAAATGATGAAGATGGACAATTATTAATTTAAATTTGTATGAATACTTTTAAGATTTCAAAATTTAAATTTAATAATTTTATTTTGATAATTTTTATATTTTTAAATACTTGAAGAAAAATCATATCTTAATGATATTTTATATTTAGAAAAGATATTTTAAAATCATACAATTAAAAATTAACATGAGTGATGGTCTCTAGAAATTACATGAGTCATAAAGATAATTTAAATATTTAATTTTTTTTATTGAAGATAAATCTATCTCAATGATTCTTTATATTTTTATGAAAGATTAGTAAGTTCATTATTTATTTAAAAATATTATCAATTGTCCTAAGAAAAATAGAAAGTTATATCTTGAATGTGAAAAAACAAAGATTTGGAAATTATTCTTAAAAGTGTTTACATTTAATTAATATATTAAGAATTTATTTTTTCTTAATTAATTTGTCATTATTTGCATACCAAATTATTAATATTCAATAATTATTATAATCTTATTGATACAATAATTGATAAGTAGGAAAAAATGATTCAACTCTCCTATAATGGTTTGGATAGGAGCTGTTTTGATTTAACTCTCCTACAATTTTTGGATGGATTGTTTTATTACTTAAAAATATAGTTCTTGAATATATATATGTAAGTGATAGTACATTTTTTTAATCAACTTGTTGAAAGTTGTGTGATTCTTACAATTTATTATATTATCTTTGAAAAATACTTTCCTTTTCTCTTAAATTAATATAATTGTAAAATTTATAAAAATAATATTTTTTTTAATATTTTTCGTGTATTGTAAAAATATATAATTTTCTATATTGATCTATTTTAACATAATAAAACTTGTACAATTTTCACTCTAAATTAAGTCATAATAGCGTAGATTATGTTATAATATGTATATGCTAAACTAGTATAAAATCTTAAACATAACTATTAAAAGATGCATATCAAGATCTATTTTATTTTAAAAATTAATTATACATATTTTTTTTCTATATATCACAATATTTTTAGATATATATGATTATATCACCTATGTAAATTAACAAACATATAGATATCTAAAATATATGTTAGTAAAAATTATCCCACTTTATCCACTCATATTTTACATTTGACTATCAAATTCACATTCTTCAATAATCAAATTATTAGTAGAAACTTTTATACCTTACTCTTATTAAAAAGTGTTAAATATTTGTCTTTTAGTGATTTGAGTGAAGAGTCCATTTAAACATCATGCTTGAATGATTGAATAATTAGGCAATAGGCTTTTTAGGTAGGGAACCCCCATCAGAAATATTGTATTGAACAATAAAAGAGAAATATAATCAAAAGAACAAAAACCAATCTCATGAACTAGGGGCACCGATTTGTCACACCTTTAAAAAATTAAATCTAAATAAATTGTATACTTTCTTATATTGCTTGAAGTTTGAACTAAATAGTCTTTTATTTCATATTTTATAATCTTCATTTGGTTCTCTCTGATTCTAAAAGTAGACCTAAAACTAAAAGAAATATAGGAACATCAAACAATATATGTTGGAAATGCTAAGTTTCCACATGGTTAAAAATGAGTCCACTCATTGGATAATCTATGCAATTAGTGATGAACTCTCACCATGAATAAAAAGTCATAGAATTATCCAAACAATTGTTTATGTATTTTAATATTATTCTATAAAAAAATATTGTAAATTAAACTAACATATCTTTTATGTCTAATATATTAAATTATATATTTTCCTATCGCCTAAGCCTTGGACCTCATTTTGGTGTAAGCTCTACTGTTATTTGGAAGACAACATTTACACATGATAATAATTAGTTGGTATAAATCTTTTAAATAAAAATGAAACTTTTTATAATGTTAAATACACTATGTCCCCCATAACTTTATATGGAAATGAAAGGATGAGATAATAGATTTATTCTTTTATCAATCCTTTATCTTCTAAAAAGCACACAAGAAATCAAGTCTTGCTGAGTAGAAGGATCCAACATCTAGAAACAGAGGAGGCTAAGATCATGCTCTGAATGAATTTGGTGGGATAGATATCCTTATCCTTGAATCATAGCGAAAGAAGTGCAATCTTAAGGCTGATCTCCATCTCTTTTTTATTAGAAAATCACCTTACACATGCTACTTACAAGCTGGAAATATATATTGACACAAAATTTAGGAGATGGGTAACTTTTAGAGCATCCACTAATGACTATTTCTAAATTTTTGAAAATGTCTTAATCTTATAGGATTCTAAATAAATGTCAATTAGTTTTATCATCATAAGAAAATATGCTATATAAAAAACCATAGTTAACATATACATAAAGAGGAGAGGAGGCAAGAGTATATATGTGTTTCAATTTTATATGTTTCTACTATTTTCCCTATTATTAAAATGTTTGTACCTAACATGTTTTATTGAGATTGAAATTATAATGGTAAATGCCCATCAATATGATTGCAGGTTGTCTTTTCTGTGATAGATTTCAGGAGATTTTGTTCACAAATCCATACGTGTAGTTGTGGAATCTAGTTGTCACAACTACGAATTTGTTTTGCTTAGTTTTTGGGATGCAATAAATATAGCCGTTATATGTTTAACTGGATGGTTCTGAACAAGATCCAAATTATTGGTACCAATTTAGAGTGGTTTTCTGTTAGAGTTGGGTTTTGTGCAGTACTTAAACCAAGAATGCAGTGTACCCAATTCTACTTTTAAAGATTCTTGTGCGTTTCAGTTATTGTAAGTGAGTTTCCTCTCTACTAGCTCACCTATGGTTTTATGACAAATATACATGTGTTAAATTTTTCTTCTTCACTACAAAATTAATGGGATAGCTCGGTCCAGGAGGAAGAAGAAATGGGTTCCTTTGAGGTTTATATCATGCTCTGTTTCTGTCTATTGATTTTTGTATCCTTTTTCATCATATCGTTTAGAGGTTTTACAACCTCGACGAAACCAGTGAGAAAATGCCAGACAAAATTGATCTTCCCAAAGAAAGACCTTATCTTCTTCTTACTACCCGAGATTTGCAATTTTAGGAGTGCTTCAACTCACTCAGGGTCAATAGATATACCCTTTTCTGAAATGATATGTTCTAGCAATTTTCCCTCCATTACTCTGAATATGCATTTCTTTGGGTTGAGGGATATGCCAAACTAGCGACACCTTTCGCAAATCTTAGCAAGATGGGTCGGGTGATCAACCCTCTCTCAAGACAACACAATTGAATCATCCATGTAGATGATTATACATTTGTTGACCAAGCCTTCGAAGGCTATGTCCATGGCTTTCTGCAACGTGGCCCTATGGTTAATCAACCCGAAAGGCATTCTTCTATAGGAAAACATTGCCCACTTGGTGGTGAATGTTGTTTTGTCTTTGTCTTCAAATTTAACCATAGTCTAATTATATCCAGAGTATCCATCCATAAAGGATATCGTCTGAGAGCTGTTAACAATTTGTAATACCTCATCTAGTGAGGGGAGCAGGTGATTATCTTTCTTTGAGGCTTTATTTAAATTCCAAAAGTTGACACATAGTTGGATTTACCCATTCTTCTTCTGGAAAGGTACTAGATTAGCCACCAACATGGTATGTCAGATTGGAAAGATTATCTAAGTGGTCAATAGCTTCTGAACCTCTTGATGGATAAGAAGCTCGATTAGGGGATTGACTGGTCTTTGTTTTTTCTAGAATGGCTTGGCATCTAGTTTCAGGGGGATGGTGTGTGTCATGATAGAAGTATCATAGGTCTTGAGATCTTCATATCCCAAGGTGATTCCATCAATTATTCTCAGAGGACCGCAAGAATATTCTCTTTCTCTTTGGGAGAGCAAGAGGTGCCAATTTGGATGATCTTCTCTTCAAAGCCTGTCCCAATATTGACCTTTTCATATCTTCCCCCATTCATGGTTTGGGATGCTCTATCCTGAGCTCGTGAGTCAAAGTCAAATTTTTGTTTGAGGGATTCCATCCCCTTAGGGATGGTGTTAGTAGGTAGGTCGAGGATTCCACCCTTATTTTCTTCTTTCCTGGTATCATCATGTTCTTCTTCCTCCATGATATGGTCTTCAAAGACACCAACATTTGCCATGAAGGTGAGTATGTGTCTATCATCCTCAAAGACCTGAAGATTAGTTATATTGTCTGGTATGGAGGGAGGGGGCATCATTTGAACTAAAAATCTCTAGAGCCAAGAACCCGCCATAGGTTCTAAAGTACTAGTTGACATAGCTAATGCATCCAGAACATAATTTTGTTTCTGGGAAATCACTTTGATACCAAAAGCATCAAAATCCTCAATTAGGCTCCACGCCCAGTTATGATAAGCGGTCACTTGTTTATCACGCCATCTGTATTGGCTTTGGATTTTCTAAACTATAAGTTCTAAGTCACCCATTTCCCAGAGGCATGTGACTCCTTTTCTGAGGGTGAATGGGAGCCCGAGGGCTAAAGCCTCATACTCCATTATGTTATTGGTGTAGTCAAATTACAAGAGATACGATATGAGGAAAGACTTTCCTCGGGGTTTAATAAATTATACATCGGCTCTGCAACCCTGTTTAGATCAGGATCCATCAAACTTTAGGATCCAGACATCACTATTGGTATGTTGTAGTTGCAAATCTTGGGAGAGGGTCACGGTTGGTTTGAGATGGGTGACATGCTCGGGCACATCCCTTGAATAAGTAGATACGGGAGCTGAAACCTCCCCTAGAGGAGTCTCCACAAGAGGCTCCTCAGTTGGTGGTCCGTTGGGTGTGCTCGTAGTTGGACCTTTTTGGGGCAGGGCCTTGCCTTTGCATTATTTCACTTGAATGTTTTCAAGGTGAACATTGGAAACATCTACACATGGTGCACATTCTAGCTCTGAGTGATTTTGGCAATGAACTCAACACCAAGTGCTAAACAGTAGGGAGGTTACATTTGCCTTGTCACCTTGGGACTTTATTTCCTATTTTAGCTCCATGAAAAGGTCAAGAATGCTTTGGGTGATGATAGGATCTTCGTCAGGTATCGTTCCGCCTGGGAAAAAATCTAAGGTTAGGATTTCTTTAGCCTTGTATAACCCAGTTCTAATTTGGAAAAATCAATTTAGCTGACTTGACCATAATCAGTTAGAGCCTGCTTCATCTGAGGTTCACTCTCTACCCTAATTTGGTTAGATTCTCCCCTCCAAGGGAGCCATACATGGGAGAAATTAGTTGAGATATATCCATTCAAGGATTTAGACCAATTCTGATTCAGGAGCATCCCGTAAGTCTCAGGGATGGCGACCACCTGGATGTCAATGACGCTGGATATCCAGGGATCTTGTAGTAACCAGACTGGGACATTTTTTAGCTCTCCCACCATTTTAACAATTGTTTTGTCCAGCTAGACAACTACTCCTTTGAGCGATGTGGGAGTCAGTCTGAGCTTCTTGCAAATAGATAGGGGCATGACATTGCCTGAAGCTCTGGAATCCACTAAGCAGTTGTGTAGGTTCTTATCATAAATTTTGAAACTGAGAAAAATGGGAGGATCTTTTGTACTCCCCCGAAATATGCCCACATTAGCATCATCAAACATCACATACTTGGGTTGGTGGTCACATGATTATGGGTTCTCTAGGTATCGTAGGAGGGACTTTCTCTACTAGGGACAACTAAGCAGGACTTCCATCAAAGTCATGGTGGTAGTAGTGTTCTCCATCACTTTCATGATATAAAACTTTCCTTTAGGGGCCCATGGGCCTTTTCCAATAGAGTCACATGTATTCGTAGGTGTGGGTCCTTTGGGAGGATGTGGGTTAACACTCGCTAAAGGGTCAGGTGGGAGATTCACAATCTGTGGCAGAACTGATGTTGTAAGGGGACCCTTATTTGACTGACTCTAGGTGTTGTAGGGAGTCTTGGGGTTGGTAAAGGCATTAGCTTCAAATGCTGGGATGGAATCATCGAAGAAAACATGTAAGCTGTGTTCTTCCCTATCTTCTTCGTCATCACCGAAAAAGACGGTCTCACATGCAAAATCGGAGAGATTTTGTTCGGCTGATGATTCTGGAGGAGGAGAGTCAGTGTTTTATTCCCTATTATACTAGGATATCAACATGAGCTTCTCCAGCGTGGCACAATTTACCTTGGAATGTGAACCAGTATCATGTAGCTGACACCAGGAAGTCAAGGGGTGGAATTCAACAAGTTACACAAAATGGCTAGGTCCCGCACCTCC
The DNA here is from genome assembly GCA_018584345.1 of Thuja plicata. Taxonomy (NCBI): domain Eukaryota; kingdom Viridiplantae; phylum Streptophyta; class Pinopsida; order Cupressales; family Cupressaceae; genus Thuja; species Thuja plicata. The sequence continues at coordinate 617,589 of MU227969.1, read as the reverse complement.
TTGGGTGTTAGGCTAACTGGGGGGATGCTTCCATTATTTGGCATGTTGTTCTATTGTTGGTTGGGTCAAGCATTTTTGTTTCTACCATTGTTATAGTGATTTCTGGGTCTGGAGTTATTGGAACTCCGTTGTCCCGAAAAGATATTCCCCCTTTGGGAGGGGTTGGCCCTGTGGGACGTGGGTGGTCCTATTTTCAACTATCCCATGTCAGTGGTGAGTGACAAAACTAGTTTTCAAAGGGATTTAACCTTAGAGGACAACTAGGTAGTACTGTCACAATATAGGGACTGGGGTGGTGGGGTAGGTGTAGAGGCACTTACCACTGGTGGAGGCAAGCCTCTAGATACTGGCATCTAGAAGAAAGGTAATCTAGGAGGTGGGGGTAGTATGGTTTGTTTTTGTGCCCAGGGAGTGTATTCTGGGTTTGGAGGATTTTTATGGGGAGTGGGATAAATGTATTGGGGTTCCAGATTCATTGTAGGGGTGCCCAGTGCTAGATTTGGGTCATATCCTCCCAGGTAAGTTGTTCCCCCAGGTAGCATGTTATAAGGTAAGCCCTGACTGATACCACCGGGAGCTTTACTCAAGTTCTAGGATAGCTCGAGGGCGAGGTTGTAAACCTTAGCCAAGCTATCTCTTTCGTTGGTGGTGATAATTCTCCAAAGAAGGGTAGCGACAAATGGGTCCAAGGCGTTAAGGTATGTTTGGATAGTCACATCAGTAGATGGGATGAAGGGTCCTGTACACCGCTTCAAGGCTCTTTGGAATTGATGGTTAAAGGTTACCAGGGGTTCATTAGGCTCCTTCTGAATAGAGATAAACTAACTATGAGACTAGACCGAGTCCACGTAGACCAAGAATGCTGGACCAGAAAGGTGGCCTCCATGTCTCACCAGCTATTGATCGAGCTGGCGGGTAAGTTGAAGTACTAGTTCAACTCGCTTTCTTTGAGAGACAGCGGGAACATTCTGCTGACCACATCCTCATGCTGGATGCGGTGTCAATTCATAGCATCTTTGTATACCTATAGATTTTCTTCAGTTGTTCGAGAGCTTAGATGTTCATACTTGGGACATATCTTCTTCGGATGCAGAGGAAGGTCATTGAAAGCGTTGGGGAATTGTCCCAAGGGAGACCCAGTGTTATTGAAGTAGGCAGCCATCGGGATGTTAAGGTTGATAGTGAGATTGGTCATTGGGATGGGTTGGTTAACCTAAATGTTTAGGGGGCTATGACCCCTCTAGTCATGGAATGGAAAGACTACTTCTTTTGGTAGGTTTTCTTCGCTCGAATAGGAGGTCTGAGTTCTACAAACTCTCTTGGGTTAGGAGTTGGACGCAATATTCTTATGAATCACAGGGGTGAAAATGACCCTAATCTATGGAAAGTTTGACATCTGTAGCTACTACTTGGGGAGCCCTCAGGAGGTGTGGTGTCAAGGTTTTCAGGGGAGGATGAGCTCATTCCCTCCTTCTAGTGCCAGTTTCTATTGAAAAGACTTTGTGATGGCCTCACCAGCGGTAGATGAGTTGTCACCGAGTATTGGAGTATCCACCAAATTTGTCTGAAGAGGCGTGCGGAAGAGCTAGCTCTCCTGGCCTTCAAGAACCTAGTTATCAAGTCACAATGGTGCAAGCTTAGCTTAGTTGGACAAGTGACTGTTGATTTTGAGGCCTGATATCTAGTTTTGACTCATAAACCTCTGAAACTTTGGAGATAATGGGTTTCCTGCAAGCATAATTTATATTCGGAAAATAAATAGCAAAAGATTGGACAGGGTTAGTGTAGATATCTATCTATATCCATGATATATATTCTCTTAACATCAACAAAGTTCCAGATAAAATAAACAACGGATACTAGATATACATCCAACCTTCAATCAGACATATGTCAGTAGCAAAGCAAAGTATTTCATTGAATCATTACAGAACTGGAACAAAGGATATAAGAAAGCATACAAGATGAGAAGTGCTTCACTAACTCTGGGATCAGAAATAACACAGAGATGAGAGCTGAATGGTGTTCCTCATTCTTTAATTAACTTCAAATCAAGCTTCACTTGTAGTTACACTAGCGGCTCCAAGCGAGAATTAATCTACTCTGAACTTCTAAGAAAACAAGATTGCTAAAAGACTGAAAGCTTGTATTACTAGTGGATACCTAAATCATCAATTTTTTGACACTTCAAATAGCCTCAAACTTTGTATTTATAGAAACCTCTAACTACCTAAGGGACTAACCCTACATAATCTATTTACATTATATTAAATTATTTATAGCCAGTACTACCTGCGCTGTAAGAATTTCCTAATATAATACAATCATTTGAGAAGAGAAGAGAAGAAAGAAAGGAAAGAGCCCAAGGAAAACTAGCATTGGAAAGAGTGTCCTTGTACTTAAAGACATGATGGATCTTCCTTAAGTGACCTGGGCCATACACCCTCTTTAATGTTCTTCTGTACTTCAGTTACTTGGGCAAGTAGAGGTATGTCAGATAGTAAATACTAGAACAATGCCTCGGGGTCTAGGAGGCATCTACAATGAACCAATAGACTAACAGTGACTAGTCATGCAAAGAGGGACATCCATGGACCTGGACACATGATGTAGATAGTGATTGGTCAAGTTGAGGGAGTTGTCAACACTCATCACTATAAAGAATACAAAATTGGGAACCCGAGGTCTGGGAGCTTATGCTCAAAGTATATATAATGAGACTATATGCAACTTCTCCTGAAGGATCCTCGGAGTCTGGGATATCTTACTGGCCTTTGCATTTTTTGTACACCTCCAGAATCTGGAGGATGCCATCTTTCTTTATATCCTTTAAACAATCTTGACGATCCACAGATCCCTCAAAGTGGAGGGTGACAACTTCAGCCTTATCTTTTATCTCCACAGCCACCTTGGCTACATCGTGGGATTTGAGCAATACTTGGGAGAGTTACACCATGGTGGTGCCATTGAATTTTCCCCCAGTTTGAAATTGAGTCTCGACCACTTCATTAAACTTACCAATTACATAATCAACAGGATTATAAGTCCCAAAACTGAGAGGATCAGCCGATGTAATTTCCTAGATGAGGGCAGCATACTGATCTAAAGGAGTCTGAACCACCTGCAATTGTTCTTCTAACACTCGTACTAGTTGCTTGCCAATTTTAACTTTGAATGCAAGTTTGGAGTATTGATTCCAGAGGAACCCATATGATTCATCCCCTAGAATGCCTATGTTTATTAACTCATCCTCCCTGAGCTCCAGAATCTCTGATGAGGTATCTCTCCAATCTTTATATTTCTCGATCTCTCCCTATCATTGGGGAATGGTGGCCTCTATCTTCTTTGCTCAATCATTTACCCAGAAAAAGTCTAGGAGAGACTAAGACAAAAAACTTATTATTGCCCCCACTTGATGAGCTATCCACTCATCTACCACTAACACCTTTTTCATCATGATTTTTAGAGTATCAACATCACTCTGTGGTAGCGGTGTCCTGAGAATTGAGGGTCCAGGTGTTTCAGAGGTGAGGGGGCGTAATAATTCTGTCAAGAGTCCCAAAAGGTTAGAATTGGCTTCTTTAAACTCCTTTATGTTATGAGACTTTTTCTCATATCGGTCCTGAATAGCCTGACCCGCTTCACTTAGGAGGTTTAGTTCCCCCTGCTGTGTTTTTTTTCCTAGAGACACCTCTGTGCTCACATATTCTTTGGCAGCTACCTTAGAATCCTCTTTTCCTACTGGAGGGGCGGCAACTATCACCACAATGTTGCCATCTTGGGTCCTTCTAGTGTTGTGAAGGGTACGAGGCTTCTTAGGCTTCTTAGGAATTTGGCCTTCGACCAACATCTTGGCAAGTGATAGTGGGACCATGATAGTAGTTGATGATTTTCTTTTCTGGGCTTCCACTAACCACTGAGTGGGGTAGTTTGCCCGCCTGTCAGCATCATCCCCGAGGTTGAAGTATCCTCGGGGTTCAATTCAAGTTCACCCCAGGCATATTATCTATTGTATCAATGAGGTCATTGTCTACATGTTCTTTATCTCCCTCCCTGGATCACCCTCTAGAATGGTGTTCTCTGGTGGACTAAGAGGCAGAGGAGGCAGAGGCAGCTCATTGAGATCTACCTGCTAAAAGAGGATAACAACTTTGTTGGCCGTTGCATCCGGTGGTGTGAGAAAACTCTAATTATCGGTTAAGTCCAAGAGTGTAGTGTCAGAGGTTATGGTTTCTTGACAAGGCTCAGTTCCCTCTTTAGTAGGTGCTTGTTCTACGACCGGGTGTTTCCCTTGTTCTTGTAGCATTTCCTATTCTCCTTTGGCTTCATAAATCCAGGGCTCACCTTCTTCATGGGATGCCACATCTTCTGGCCCAATTGACTCAAGTATGGGAACTTAAACTTTCTATCCCGATGTCTCTTCTATGGTGCAGTCAACCATACCTTGTAATTCTCTGAGATCACCTAGCGGGAAGAAGTCATCGACATTGATCTGTGCTATCTCTAGGGGACTCACTAGATGATCCTCTTTTTTGGAGGAGGAGGAGGAAGATAGAACCTCAACCTCAGGTACATCTTCGGGCTCCAGGCCCAGATTCTTGCTATGCGGGGACTGACTTGCCTTTTGTTTCTTTCTCCTTTTAAGTGGCACTTTAGGCTCTGCAACTACCGCTGCTTTGGTGATACCCAATTCAAATGCTGCACTTAACAAAATAGACAAGGATGGAGAACCTCCTAGCGGGGGACAGGAGACTACCGGGGTAGCTCCAGGACCAAAAGTCACTCCGGAGTTTGCTATCGATTAATTGCCGAGAGTGCTCCAACTTCTCACCCAACAACTCCATCAGGGGGCCAAAATAGGATCCGAGACCTGAGCTGGGGTGACAACTTTCTTCTTTATGTGGGCTTTGGATTGCTCTGGGGCTAGGGAACTTGAAGTTCCCAAACAATGCTTGTCTGAATAGACACTCTTCGGGTAGACCTTCTCAAAATATGAGTAGCTATGCTCAATTACTACTCTCGAGATGGACTCGATATCCAAAATTTTTGGTGTATCCCAAATCATTGAAGGGAGGTCCACGTTATCTACACCTGTTTCTTTATTATCAGGGTCCTCTGGGGGCTCGGTGTTTGAATAAGTCCATGGGAATGTCTGGAGCTTGAGCTGTTCCATCATCTCTTTTGTTATCTTGGTGTAGTATCGCTTTCGAACATCATAATCATCCTGACAATTGGCCTAAAAATATTCTATGTGTCAAACATGGGGGTTCACCCCCTTTGGCATCAACCTTGCCAGTCACCCAAGAGGATCATAATCCTTGCGGCGGAAATAATATTTTGCTAAGTTAAAACTACTTAGCTCATTTTCGGTTCCCCGGGCCGTGGATAGGGAGCAAGAGTATTCCTCGTAAATGAAAGGGAATGTTGGGGTGGTAACTTTCTTGGCAGTAGCCAAGGCATGAGCCTCCAAATATTTTCCTGTAGAACTCTAACAAAACTACCCTATCCTCATAATGTTTGGGTAACATGAAGGGCTCTCTGGAGAAGCCGGACACCCATATGTACATGTGCTAGGAAAACTGGATGAAGTATCACCCCTATGCACCAACCAAGCTCATGGCCTGCAGAGACAATCTGTATCCCCGATCACCAGTGATTGCCTTGATGCCATAAAAGACAAAGGCGTCGTTGACTCTAAAAAAATGTGGGAAGCTCCGATCCCACTAAGTCTAGGGGAAGTGGTCCCATGGAGATACCTAACCAAGTCCTTCCCTGAGAACACAAACCGTTGTTAAACCTCGGATCCCCTAGGACTGCCAGGCTAGTGGCCAGATGATGTAGGAAGTCATGTTGAACTTCCGCTCTAAGTTGACCCTCCGCATCTGGGAGTCTACATGTTTGGCGATGATATCAGTCCAGTTGAAGTGAGCCTTGTTGGTGGTCATACCATATAATTAATAATACATCTAGGGGGAGAATTCGTGGGCATGTGGCTCCTCAAAGATCCTGCATAATAAGATAATTCCCACCTGGATGGACTCCTTAAAGTCGGAGAAAGGAATCTTTGTCTACATCTTCTTGTAGGCCCAGGATGAAATTTTCATCCAATGTGTGCTGAGGTGGCACCGGGCCATGTCTTTCGCACCCTCATAATGCTGGAGGGCCTCAGCCTTGGTGAGAGAAATAGCTCCCACAAATTGCGGGATACGCCACCCTCTAGAAGTGGTGTCATGGTCCAATGTGATGATGGACACTGAGAATTAAAGGGGAGTAGGGGAAACTAACACAGTAGCCATAATGCCTTGCCAATAAGTATTAGCTAGGAGAAAAATTAGCTCTAAAGTAACTTGTACTGACCATGGAAAGCCAATTGCTTGAATGATTCTAGATGCCGCTAAGTTAACTAAGATGGAGTCATTGGAGCGTCAAAATTGATAGATTGTTTGAATAAGGCCCTGCAATTTTGCCCAGGTGTCGACATATATTTTGGTGATCTCTTTAAGCGTGGACTCAATTCGAGACCCATGAATTGCCCCATTATTATTATATTTCTGGGTTAGCAAGAGCTATGCTAATTTCCACTTTATCCTGTTCTTCTTGCTGGTGTCTACAAAGACACTTGGGAGTTCTGCACTCCCGGGAGCTGAAGATCCTAAAGCCATTTCTTGCTTACTTTAACCTATATCTGCAAACTGGATAACTGTTAGTACATAAACATTAAGAGATCTTGGATTTCAGAGACCCTAAGGATAACTTCGCCTTTTCACCTGAAATGGAGAATCATTACAACATCCTAAATGAGATCATATGTCTGAGATTTTATATAATTTTAACACATAAAATACTTCTCGCTTACCGAGGATCCAAAATGATAACCCAAAAAGAGGTCACATGAGGTAGAAAAGATCATATTAATTAACACGCTTGACACTAACTTGAAAAGACAGTAACCGCCAAGAATAAGACAGGTGGCCTTGTTGTCATACTTTAACACGCACCTACCCACTCCGCTGAGTAATGATCAAATCAGAAAGTTGTTCTAGTTCAAGTGGCATGAATGCCTTTTGGGATGAGTTTTAAATGTTCATTCATGGGAACTGATTTCACCTTTAAGGTGGGAAGGATGGAGGAGAGAGAAAATTAACAGCCTGCTGATGAGCTGACTTCTGCAATTGACACACCTATCTCCTCATCATCTAGGGCATCACTAACCAGGGTGGTGAACTTGGTTATTGAACAGATGTGGCTTGAGACCTCGTATATAATGGGGAAGACAATAGGTCTTTTAGGGAGAACTCTCCTAGCGCCCAGATGGGAAAACCACCTCAGAAACACCATGTCTCTGAGCGAAGAAAGAGCGAACAAAGCATTGCAAACTCACAGAATTTACAGACAGGGAAAAACCCACAACGAGCTACCAGAGCTCGCACACTCAAACCTACAGCTCCGCTAACCAACTCTTAGAAAACACCCTACAGACTCTACTACACAGAGTATCTACATGCTACTCACAACATATACAAAATATAAAAGACATAGCCAAAACTAGACAGATTTACAGACTCCCCAGCAGGAAGCGGATGATATTTACAACAATTTATAGCCTAGGAGGGTGGATGTCTTTCCTTCTGAGCTTTACGACTATGAAGGGAAGAGTACCTGCCAAACTCAAGGATAGAGTCATGTCGAACAGCAGACGTAACCCTAAACCAGCAAAATGGACGAACAATGACCATGAACAGACACGAAAAAAATAAACCAACCATGCAAAAACAACAGAAAACACGCGAAAAAAATGAAACACAAAAGAAACACAACAAAGCAGAAAGAAATCAGAAAGAAAACACAATTAAAAATCCCAAGGGCGTACCTGAACCTTGAAATGTTGAATGGAAGGATGTGCAACTGCTTCACTCTGTCACCTAAACACTCCACCAGACTTGACGAACACATCTTTGCACCTTCTAGCCCAAACATTTCGCTCAGAAAAAAAATTGCTTCGCTCTCCATAAAAGTTCGCCAGAAGGTAACTTGTTTGCGGTAAGTGTAAAATGGCAAGGTAAAATGCCTTAACTAATGCCTAGGAAAGTGCATTAATTACCGAAAGTAATTTTGAGAAACATGTCAGCAGGCGGGATCCGGACCTACCAATGCCTAATGGTCATCCCTGTCCCGAAGAAAAGAAAATGATCGCCGGGCACATAAGATCCGGAATCACCCGCTTGGGAACGACACTCTTAGACACAGATCTCGGAAGAAACAACGAACACAAAAGGGAGACCAAGACCGGGCGAGACTAGAATAGCCCGGAAGAAACAAGGAACCAAGCCAAAAAAATATGCAGAACCAAATCGAAAAGGGAAAAGAAAAAGAAAAGAAAAGGGGGACCTAGCGTTTTGCGCACAAAACATAGGGAAGGGTATCCAGGGCATAACAGATCCAAGATAAAATTACTTGTAAAAATAAAATAATAGAATAGCAATAGATGCTATCCTAGAAATCTGAATAATTGGGAGTACTTTTGTACATGTTTAGAATATGTCGTACTATTCTATAAATCCTAATAAATATCAATTAATTTTATCAACATATCAAAATTTCATATATTACACACTATGAATAGCTACATGAACAAGAATAGATAAAACCATTTATATGTTTGAATTTATTTAAATGATGAGCTTACATGCAAAACAAACAATACATATGAAAAAAATGTACAACTTAGAATGCTTATTTTAATCAATAAATAAGACCAACTATTCGACAATAGTTACAAAGAAACAAAAAAATTTCAGATACACAAGTCTAAGAGTTTTAATAATATATTCAAAACTCAGAGTTATAATTACCACAAAGATCTTATATCAATGTTCTACAATCATCTTGGGCCCGAATATACCTCGTTCTAACAACTGCATGGCTACATTATCAACCCACAACTATCGTACAATTTAGAATATATGAATTCAAAAAATAATATAATATGCGTACACTTCATTATTACTATTACTACTCAATAATGATTTAAGGTAGGCATTTGACACTACATAACTCTTATTTATAATAATTTAAAATAAGACACAACATCATAATATGTTCAAATCTCACACTCTGTAATGACAATGGAGCTGTCGTATCCAAGATTTTTACTACAATAGGATAAATCCTGGACCGATAAGTTGGCATTCTTTATGTCAGAGTTCATACTTGAGAACCAAGCCTGCTTCCCGGAACCTATCCTCCACTGCCAAATCCATACGCCTGTCCCTTTCTGGAGTGAAATGATTCTTCCAATCACCCACTTCACCTTTGCGAAAAAGGTCTCGATAGTTTAACTGGACATATTTTAAATTGAATCTCCCATTTGTGTTAACAACTAGATTGGAAGGAGATCGAAAGCTGCATTGACTGTCCATGCAACGAATGTCTTCCTCTATCAGAGAAGAATGCCCCATGATATCAGAAATCTTTTTGATGTGGGACAAAGAATCTGCCTTCATATCTTTATAAGTCAAAAACATGATATTACTCTGATTCCTACTGGCATTCCAATAGCCCAAGACATGATCAACAAAGGGACCGAAGGCGGAGACACCGTTAACGAAGGAGTCAAAGATCACTTCCTTGGAAACGGGAGATGTAGATTCACCATTGAAGAGAGTTTGCAGTGCAGACAAGTACTTCCAGTGGGAAACAAAAGCGTCCTTTAGATTTCGAGCTATATAAATCATTCGGATCGGCAGCCCAAAGACCTGATTTGGGGTGTGGAAGAGCAGAGTAAGGAAGATGGGTGGCGAGCAATCTCGGCGACGACTTTTCTGCAGTTTCAGTGGAGGAATTGGACATCGCTCGTGAATTGCACATAATTTCTGTTTGAGGAATCAACTCATGCGCGCCCCTTCCCTTCAAAACGTTGCCCTTGCTTTCGCTCATAATGCTGGCAATGATAGATTTCAACCAGGTGGTTCCTGTCTTCATTCCAGAGCACACAACCACATTGTCCTCCCGTGCTTTGAACTCTGAATACATTTTCATCAGCCCCTCCATTTTTATGCTATCGTAGAAGAAACCATCATGTTCAACAAGTTCAATTCCATACGGACTGTCTAGTCTTCCACTGGATGAAGAGGTGGCTAAGGCTGTAGACATTGAGAGAGAGGGTGCGGATTCTATGAAGAGATAAGAGAGCGAATGATAACAAAGAGGAGCTATATCTCTCTTTTTATGGATACGATTCATAAATGGCACGTTTGATAGTGGACAACATTTTTAATCTACGCAAAATAGTTGGCTGGTTGAGGGGCAACTTTCAATTTTCACTAGTAAATGATATATCCCACATGGGCATGCCTAACATTATAGCTAGGAAATAATATTATAATTTCTGAGTTTGTGGCAGGAAGGGAAATTTTACCGTTTCAACCGCATTCTTTTAATAGTACAATATAAAATATATTATTTCTTTGTTCCTAACATGTCAATGTTCTATGCAAACTCACAGCGCACTTTCGATGGCACATAATCATGGGTGTGAATCTTTAAAAAAAACATAGTCCAGCCCACCATTCTAGGATCTGCATTTACACATTTGAGGCCTGCAAGATGTGTAGATGATCTGGTCCATCTGTCAACTGTTGTAAATAATTGCAGGCGTACATTAATCTTGGGGAGCCATCCACTCACCTTTTGTTCAATTTACGTACTTCACATTAAAACGAGTGCAATCTTCTCCATTTACGCCCTTATTATTTGAGAAGGGCGACTTGAATGAGGAGCATGCAAGGCGATTTGTATCTTCTCCACCGTCCGATTCAGCATTCGTTTTTCTCTCTCCAAGGTGAAAAGCGATTCTAGTGCTGGCGTTGACGGTACCAGAATGGCTTTCGTTTGTTTTCCCTGGTCTGCCTATTTTCACTTTCCACCGATTTCTTTCCCCTTTCTACCGTTTTTTTTCCACTACGCCTCCTTGCCGTTTTTTGTTCATAGATTTTTTACTTTTCACGTGGTCTTCTGGAAGTCCAAGGAAAAAAATATCGCTTTCCCAAGTTCGACTAAGTTGTCATATGTGACATTATTTACATACCGAATTATTAATATTCAAAAATTATTATAATAGTAATGATACAATAATTGATAAGTAGAAACGTTTCAGTATAGATATTGGCCTTGATTGGTTCTGATGAAGATTTTATGAAATAGTATGTTTAGCAATGATAGTCTACTATCAGAAATATGGGATGATTAAGTAGAATTATGAGAACAGGGGTATCTTAAACATAAAGATTAACGAATGTATCAATAAGTAATATAAAAACAAATGTTTAGTATAATAATATGGAAAATCTTTCATGGATACTTAATCTGACAATGGTTTATAAGAACAGAACATATTAATGTTTCATATGAATATGGTAACATTAGAAAATTTTAAGCTTATGCTTATAGTCTCCTTTCCTTTACTCTTATGCTTAGAAAATTAAAATCTTATGCTTATGAAAGGTTTCTAGATATGCTTATGCTCTCCTCTCTTCTACTCTTATCTTTGTTTTTGGTTTTATCATAAATATTTTCTATCTTATCCAAAGATTTTAATAATGTATAAACAGATGCATGTAGTCTCAATCTGACCACTGTTAGGTACCTAATTTTAATAATCCAGTGGGAAGGCTAGTGGTTGGAACAAATGTATCAAAATTCCTCTATAATTCGTTGATTGGCTCTCTAACCTTACCTTATAATAGAATAAGATTATTTATTTCAATTAACTACAACTGATTCATATGTTGTAGCTGGCTGCAAGGTCAGGAATTGTATATTCCCCTAAGAACTAGAGATAAGATAAACATATGCATCCTATGCTTAGAAAATGCATCGAACCGAAGCAATAAATACACTATATTAATTCAGAGCTGTAGTAAAATATGTTTCTTTAATAAAGATTTAATGAAATAAGAAGAATTAACACTAGATATACAAGCACTATGGACTGAAATGTACATCTGATAGTCTCTTAGTTAGTCTTGTGTGTATTGCTAATAAAGGCAAAAGCCCCCTTTTGTTATTGTAGCCTTCATACGTACTATAGGCTACAGTAACAAAGGGGTCTCCTCCTTTTTTACTACTATTCCATATTATGAGAAGCATCCTTCATTATCATAGGATCCATTAAGGCAAAAATTTTGTGACTACAAATTCTCAAATTTTGAGGCATTAAAGATGGCCTTTGAGGCATTAAAGAGAGCTTAGGTAGGATATCTCTAGAAAGGTACATATGCTTAAATACTATGTATTTTAAATTTAACCATATATTTCACATCTCTGTAATCTAAAATGGAATGGAACAAATCATCTAAATAGTAATAGGCGCTTTCAAAGCTAAATATAGAGTTAAATATAGAGCTAAATATACGGTGTGTGCTGAAATAAGATTAATAAAGGGATGTATATGGAACCCTTTGGCAAGAGAAAGTAGGACTAAAAAACTAAATCAATTGATATGGATCCCAGTGAAAACTTTTGTGGCGATTATTCGCCATTTGGCGAATGTCGCATGTCGATGACCCCGGAATTGGCGAATATTTTTCACATATTGGATTGACCCTATTGCTCGACATTTATTAATATTGGGTCCAAAGCCCGGGCCCATCGCCCATCAGTTTATTTAATTTTTCCATTTATTACACATTATCGCCAATGGAATATAAATTTTGGTCCCCATAAATTTACAACATTTGCCTATAATTTCTAAGTGACCCCAAATCGATGGCCTATATTTGCTTGGCATTTTATGGACACATGTCTCTAACGGACATAATGTAGCCAACTTTATTAATCATGGGAAGGTATTGGACAACCCATAATCGCCTCAGAAATAACAAAAGACGTGTTATAATTACGCGAGCTTGCCCAAATATTTTTATACCTAATACCTCCCGCCAAATTTTTCAAATAAGGTTTAGTATAAAAATATTCTGATATCTCTATGATATCTCTATATTTGATCGTAGTGAAGTTTCAGACTATTGAGTGGAACTGTATACTCAAAGTCAATACTGCATTGGCGAGTCACGAATGCATTGCTGCATTTTAATTTGAGGCAAAGGTAAGTGATACTTATTCTATGACTGTGATTTGAGTTCATTTACATTATTTCAAAATAGGTTTGCAGAAATGGGGTTTATTTTCCCTTTCGGCCTGAAATACACCACACAACGTTGCTCTGTGCTCATCCAACAGTCTCTGGCACTATCGCACTATCACGGGTCCCATTAACTTTTGGCTTGTCATTTGATGTGACTAGGACATGTGTGAGTGTCACTTAATCATTTTAAATTATAACTTCAGCTTATTAGTTATTACATTTAATAAATGTTATTAAATGTTTAATTTTACAGTGTAGTCAGATTTAGATTTTAATTTAATTATTTCTATCTTATAATCATACATCGATATGACACATTGGCAAATTAAAAATAGAAACTTGATCTGGACTGATAAAGAAACTTAATCATTTTAAAAATTTAGAATCTCAGTCTTTAGATTTAAAAAATGGAAGTACTAATCCATCGCTTAAGCATATACTTAAATGTCTAATACATAGGTAAATAATCTAATTAAAATATTGTAATCACAGAGAAGTCTAAGAATCATTTTTTGTACCCATAAAAAGAAATTTGAAGCGAACTTGGAAATTTTATTTTTAATTTTTTGAAAAAATTACATCGTATAGTAAAAATAGAAACATACTAGGCAACTTCTTATCTGTATAAAAAAAAAGTAAAACTTTGCATGTCCATTGTCAAAAAACTAGGGTAACAAGAATGAGTAAACTAGGGAATCAGGGATCTTCATCTTCCCTTTCGTCTGAGTAGAATTTTCAAGAGAGGATAATCTATGACAATTCATCAAGCCATGTGTAGTCCGACTCGTCAAATTCATCAAGGTAAAACTATTTTCAGAGAAAATCCCTCCCAAGCCGTGCCCATTTCCTGTGTCACGTTACTTGCTCGTCACTGAGGTTCAACTGAAAGGGTTGTCTGGCCACATTTCTGCCTAGCACCAATAGCTTGTGTATATCTCTTGGCCAAGGGATCCCCACCCCTAATTTCGCAAAAATAGAAACATTGACATCATCCTTTAGGAATTTCTCTTTAAAAACCTTCCTCAATAGCATCAGCATACCCACCTTCTGTTCTCCGAGGTCGAGGAGAGATGCAAAAAATTGGGATGTAATGTCCGTGTAGACGTGGTATCTGTCGACATTCTCAAGGAACTCCTTACCCAATAACATCAACACAACATAATTTATAAAAGCGTCACCAACAACCTCCCTACAAACAAAAGTGAGGATTTCTTCCGAGACATTGCCCAAAAAGGACCTCTGGTCATCCGGGGATGTGCATCTCAAACGGATTGGTGTATCCATCTTTAATTCTTGAAAGCCTAAAGACCTAAAAACCTAAACCTTAAAACCAAAGGAAAAATTTCTACCACCGCCACCGGAAGCTCTAACTCTTAATCTACCGAAAGCAAAATGAAAAAGAAAGAAACCAGATTGTCTATAAATAGCCCCGACCGCTTGATTGATAGTAGTGATCACAAATACTTAGCAATTAATAATTATGCTTTCTTTAATCATATTTAATGCAATTTCCATAAATGCATTATGCGTATTATGTGTGTGAGAGATTTAAATCGACTGTCCTTAATCTTTCATATCTAAATGTAAATATTTCCCATAAATTTTTTGATAAATGCATGTGTACTATTGACACTTAAAGATGGCAGTTAAAGAATGTCACTGACAAGGCATTTATTTCTTTTCGAGTTATGAGTTACAAGTTGCAGTTGCACTATCCACCATCCATGTCAACAAATAACCAGTAGTAATCAATGATCATGGTTACGGTGCATTTTTTAAGGCTTGATACGTGTCATCATTCCGGTGACTTCCTACAAAAGTCGGTTTCCTTCTGAAATTCAGCCCGAAATTTAATTTCAGTCATTGATCTATGATGATCAAATGGTCTCAAATAATACATTTAACAATATCTAATTACGTTATGTGTCCAATGTGTGATTAGTTATATTCGCAACAAATAAAAGTGATATTTGATGGACGTTGAATTAATTACTATGTTATGTTTCATTATTCGGGAGACTTCTTGGAAAACTTTGTTTCCTTCATGAAATTGGGCCAAAATTGGGCCGAGATTAAACCTCAGCCATTGATCTAGAATAATCAAACGGTCTCAAATAAGACATTTAATATTAGTTGGCGTTGGCCCACATGACGCATTGACGAGTCCCATCTTTTGAAAATTGCCAAATAAAATATTTATTTTTCCCATAATTAAAGATAAATTAGCCAATAAAATAAATATATTTTAAAACAACACATAAAAATCACCAGTACAAATTTTTTTTTACCTTCACAAGACAATAATTTGCCTCATATATTATATATTTTCCCCCCATTAATTTATAATTCGCCAGGATTTTATGGAATTTTCATTTGGGAGGGAAAAAATTGCCTAGGCCTTTATATTATTTTCCTAATTTGGCAAAAAAAAATTGCCATCATCAATAAAAAATTTCCCCTAAATTAATGTACGATTCGCTAGGATTTTACACTTTTTCCTAGGAGGGGGTTTCTTAAAGTTAACCCTGATGGATCCTATAAAAGACTTAGGTAAAGTTTAAGAAGTATAGTTTCCCTCTCTCAAAGATCACATTATTAGAAAAGTATTATTAAAAGGACACTTAATCAATATGCGTGTATCACACTGTTAAATGTATCCTATAAGATTTTCCCCAAAATGTTGGCAATTAGGTTTGAGAATATTTTACCCAAATTTGTGTGTGCAACCCAAACTGGATTCATCAAAGGTAGATATATCCTTGAAAACTTAATTACTAGCTGGGAGGCCTTAAATTGGGCTAAAGACGCTAACCAGGATTCGACTATGTTTCTTTTTGATTTCGAGAAGGCTTATGACAGAATTGAGTGGAACTTCATTTCCATGATGCTAGAAGCCTTTGGTTTTCCTACCTTCTTCTATGACATTGTCAAAGTGCTGCTTAATGATGCCTATGCTCAAATTGACATCAATGGTTCTCTATCAGAGGCCTTTCCCCTTTCCTAATCCATAAGGCAAGCTTGTTCTTTGGCTCCTTCCCTATTTTCTATTGCTACAGATGCCCTATTTTACATTCTTAGAGATAGCACCCTTTCCCCAACGGTTAAGGGTATTTCCCTTCCTAATAGATCTAAACTTATTAACTATCAGTTTGCGGATGATAAGGCCATTTTTCATGAATCTTCTAAAGATAACTTTGAACCTCTTCAAGAGAAACTCAAAATATTTTGTACTATTTCTAGGTCTCGTCTCTCTCATACCAAATCAATATGTCTCGGTTAGGATGAGCAGCCTCCAACCTAGTTTAATAATTTTGATTTTTAGTGGGGTGCACCTCACAACATTGTCAGATATTTGGGTATACCCTTCTCTATTGAACCTTCTCTCAAAGATATGTGGCTTTGGGTTAAGAAGAACATTACTAAAAAGTTGAATAAATGGCACAACAGATCTCTATCCCTAGCTGGTAGAGTGCAAGTCTACCAAAATATTCTCTCATCCTACAATATTTATTATTCCTCTACCTGGATGTTCAGCAGTTACCAAATATTATAAATCTAAAAGGCTATAAGGAACTATCTTTGGTCGGATGACAACGGAAACAAAAAACTTCATGCTGTTAAATGGGAATGGTGCTAGTCAGTCAAACTTCTTGGGGAACTGGGTTTGAAGGACCTTAAAACCATGGGGATTTCCCTGGACGCCAAATAGATTTTCCACTCTTTAGTTGGGGATAATCCTTGGAAAGTTCTTGTTAGGAGCAATATTGAAACAGGTTTCCCCAAGAATGCTAAGGCCTAGAAAAATTTACCTTTTAGTGATTTGATCTTTGGGGATTTTTCGGTTGTGGTTCAAGGCACAACTATTTTCAAATCCATATGGAAGGCCTGGAACAATGTTAGAAGTTATGCCACTAATAAGTCATTCCACGATGATAATCAACTATTTGGTGAAAGGTCCATTTGGTAGAACTTGCATCTTTCTAGTAGGCCCCTTGCCCTGTCCCAAGGTTTCTCTACCAAGTATTGGCATAAGTTGGCTATCACTCAATTTATGGATTTTTTTAACATGATACTCTGATTAGTTGGGATGAGTTAAGAACCAGATTTAATATCCCCTTATCCCAAAAAAGAACTTATAATCATCTCAGTAAAGCCTGTAGAGATCTTCCCTCATGTTGTGATATTCATTCAGACATAATATTGAAAGGTAAATGGCCTAATGGAACCACTATAACCAAACTCAAAGCCAGAAACATTTACAGTGTTATTGGGTATAATGACTCCATCATTGACCATGTTAATAAGCTCTGGTACTCTAATCTGGGAATCACCTCATGGAAGAAGATCTTTGGCAGATAATGGAAAAGCTCCATTAACCCTAAGATCAAATGCTTAAGATGGTTTTTGACCCTTGACAGACTCCCTATTCAAAAGGATTTCTCTACGACACAATACTGCAATATATGTAGAGTTCCTAAATCCGATAGACACATTTTCTTTAACTACTCTTTTGCCAACGAAATCAAGCGCATGTATAGTATTGCTCTTCCTAAAGATATTAATGTTTTTGAAATCATTACTGAGCATATTTATGGAATTAAAAAGGATACTAATTTTTTTTGGAATATTCTTTCTTCTAACATACTATGGTAGCTTTGGAAATGCAGGAATGAAGAAAGGTTTCAAAGAAATCCCAGGATTCTTACTGAGTCTTTCAAAAGTCTCACATATTTTTAAAAAAATTTACAGGTGCAAATTACCATGAGGGTGGAAAAGGAGAAGTTCAAAAGACTGCTAAAGAGTGGGTACGCCACATTCTTCTCATTTGAGCTTAAGGATGGAAAAGCCTGGAGAAGTCATAAGGACAACTTGCATAGATTTGAAAGAACTATAAAGCAGCTCAACTTGGAACTTAATAAGAACAACAAGGGCGCATCCGATAGCATGATTTTCCTACTCCACCAGATTCAGAAGAAGAATAATATTGTTTGGATGGAGGGCTACATGGGATGGACCACTTGGGTGGATGTCTTTGATGATATTCTATTCTAAAATTATGTATTTTGCTTATGATATTACTCTGTTCTAAAACTATAAAATTTTGATACTCTCGATCTGAGGCGGTGCCTCGGTTTTGTGGGTTTATTACTATGACTTTGTGAACTTATGTTGTAAATGTTTTTTTCTCACCTTATTATGAATACAAAAATATGTGTGTATACCACTTGGTGCATTTAAGAGAGATCTCTACTTTGAGATTGACTCAAGATGAAAAATATTTTAAACAGGGATGATATACCATACAATCATTAAATAAAAAACACCACTATCGAGATAAGGGAAATATAATTACAAACTAATTGTAAAACATAGCAAAGTTGAAGTGTCATGCAGAAAATAAATAGCATTAATTAGTTCATCTAATAAAAAGAAGCAGAGTTGAAGTATCATGCGGAAAATAAATAGCAATAATTAGTTCATCTAATAAAAAGAAGAGATAGAATACCCTTTGCAATCAAAAAATTTAAGATTGAAGAAATAGGATGGACACTCCGGTGAAGTTATCAGGTAGAAAGAGAGATTGAAGAAATATGATGGACACTCCAGTGAAGTTATCAGGTAGAAAGAGAGAGACAAAAATAACAGACTACATCGAGACAAAAAAAATGGAAGGCATCCTTCTGATTCCACATAACAGGATACACTAGTACATATAGAGGCATTTTGAGACATTCTTTTAAGATGAAATTATTATTTTGTCTTAAATATTTCAATATTATTTTAATAATCTTAAATAAAAAATTGAAACTATTTTTATTGTCTTAAATTAAAAATTAAGACAAAACAACCATGCATTTTTGGCAGAGGAAAGCGGAAGGAAAGTGGGAAGTAAATTTTAGTAGGAAAAGCCAGGGATTTGAGAAAAAAAAATTAGGGAATTATATTTTGGGTTTTCTTCCTAGCTCCATTTTTCTTCCACTGGATCAGAGACTCAATATTGACATGCACTTCTAGGGTAGCTATTAGCTCTCCACATTCTAGTAGGTATTATGTTATGTGCATGTGCCTTAGATTAAATATAAAGAAATTTTGTGATAGGTTTCACTTTTTTTTTGTCTGCCGTAGGGGTTTTTGTTGAAATAAGTTCTTTTTTTTTTATTGTGCTCTGGACTATTGACTGTGGGAGTTGTGGGGAGCTCTATTAGGATCCTCATAATTTTATCCATGCGACCTTTTGCAGGAATGAAAGAGATTTTTTGTTTAAAGTTTTACATTTCTTTATTTTTCGTCATTGACAAGCACATTCCACTACTAATACCTGCTCAATAAATGGGTGCTAAAATGATTGGTTGAATCGAAGTGCATGATTTAGTAGATTTCTCCTATAAAAGGATATTTGTATTCATATGAGCTAGTTGGGTGATCGAACTAGATTTTAGTGCATGAAGAAATGAACCTCAACCTAGATTTGTAATAGGTTGCATATGCTTTGTTTGATGAGATACTTGTGAATGTAATGGGTTATCATTTTCATCCCTACCGATTTATCTATAGTGTGGAGGGCATTATAAGGTTGTGTAGGGGCATGATTGTGTAGTGGTGTTTGCTGTCAAGACTGATCTATTGGTCAACCCAGAGGATTCCATTACAAGAATCAGGGGAAGAGCAGAAGATATTTAATGAAAAGTATGATGAGTGCAAACATAGCATATATCCAAATGGCTATAAAATTGAGGATGTGGGAAATGCAGTAGGAGGTCGGCTTGGGAAGGTTGTTATGCCCCTTAACCTACCTTTCTCAAAACAAGAACGCTTGATACCAAGAATGCTATCTAAATGGTGGCCTACTGGTTGCTGTACATTTATAGAGAGACAATATATATGTTTATTATGTGGGAGTTTTTAACTTCCTAACATGCAATTTATTGCTCATTCACATGTTCTATTTTTCCTTATTTTTAAGAGTTTAATTATTGAAAGCCCATTTGCAGTACAAAAATTTGGGCTTTTGTTTATCCATCCAAGGTATAGGGTTTTTCTAAGCCCCTCATCTCCACCTATACCTCCTACCCATCCATTTATTTCCTTCATTGAAGTTGTGGCGGCAATTATAAACTCACATCATTTGTGTCCCTAAGTCATCCCATTTCTCACCACCAAATTTGGTCCTTCCCAAGCTATAAATTAGCAAACAAAAAGCCTCGAATAGACATATAATAATTAACAATCTTTCTAAATCAAGTCGAAGAGAAACACACACACAATTCATCTTTTCACAACACTCATCAATGGTTGAGATAAAGATATGATGGTTGTAGGACTCGATTCTAAATGAATTTACTTGAGAAGAGAAACAATTCTAGTGGCATGAGGGCATACAATGGATGTTCCTACTAAGAAATTGTAGTCCACATAATGTTTATCCACTACTATTTGTGAAGGTAGAATCCCTGAAGGCCATGCTGCCAGAATGTTGGCACCTGGAGCTATTATATCAGACTATACAATTGCAAATTATAGGCTATAAATAAAATCCATAATCATAACTCTTTATTTAGGCAAGGTGTTTCACTTATTTTTCAAATATGGTGAGAACATAGGATCTTAGTAATCATTTAAAAATGCAACCTGCCACATACCTTTAAAATGTTAGGAGATAGAGTGCTAGGCCTCCTTGAGGAGAAGTAGGATATAACAGGTGCAGGTTCAAGTCCCAAACCACATCTACTTGGACTCATTTGAAGAACATGGAATCTGACCAAAATGTAAAATAAAATTATTTTGTAAGCAATATTTTTAATTTTTTTATTGCTAATTTTTTCAGTTATACCGTGCTTATTTTTTTATTTCATATTTTCAATCATTCACAATTTTTTTTAATGATGAATAACTCTGAACGATTCAAAATATTAAGATAAAAAAGAAAATACAACATAATCTAAAAATTGACAATCAAATTCTATAGACTATGAAAAATTATTTCCTTCAATCTTTTTATAAAATAATTTCTATTCATATCTGAATTGATTTCAACTCACTGATATAACACTGATATGACTTGTAATCTAAATGGATATTCACCCCTCACTCCATATCTATGTACACCACAGGTATAAATAGGACATTTGGTACCACTTTGGTGGGAAGATTTGGTACCACTTTGGTGGGCACTTCTGAGAATATTAATGCAGACCCTCCCGCTAGGTACACTCTTATAGCAGCAACAAGGCTATTGTCACCCCCAGGTATACCAAAGCATAGAACTATTTTTAATGGTGGCACTCAAATTTAAATGCTCATATTCTTCTATTAAGGAATTGGTCCTTACCTTAGCTGCCATTGGAATTAATTTTTCCATAAAACATGTTACTGAAAACATGTCGTGGCATAAAAATTATGTTCTTCTACAATAGATTAATGTGAGTCAGGTTACATACAAACCATTTGTTTTCTTTGTTTAAGACCATTGCTCCATAAAAACTACAAGCATTTATATAAGCATCTAGATTCCTTTACATCAAAGCATCTGAGTGCCACATTCAACAAGGCTATTGTTGAGTGTACCTCAGTGTCTTGTACGTTATCCACATTCAAAAAATTGATGTCAACTTCATGCTGCTACCAAAACAGTCTATGGTAGATTTTAGTCTCAAGTTACAGGTTTAGGTTTGGGACTATCCAGAAATCTTACCTTAGGGATTGGGAATGTTTAGGGTTTGGGGTATTGTAATCATATTTATGAATGATTTATTACTTTCTAGTGTAATTTCAAATTGAATGTACTTGTATAATCAGATAAAGTTGTAATACCCATTTTTACATCTTAATATGTGCAACTAGTTTCTGTGATGAAATGACCTTCATGTGCCTCTGGACATGTTTGCATGGCTCCATAGTACTAGACAAGTCTGTGGTGCATTTCAAGTGTAATTTGGCATCTGATCAAAGTAAATATACATTATATGATGGTTCTTCCTCCTCAATTTTCACTTGATCAATTTGCAATGCTTCAAAACTATATCCCTTTTCTCACAAGTTCTTTCATATTTCAATTAAGTGGTGTACATTGTACAATGATATGCACTTAAAAATATCTGATCTATTTAGGGTTGTCTTATTTATGATCTCTTTATTTTTAATGTGTTTCCCTTTTCGCAACTTAGACGTAAAATACACAGTCATACGCTGATACCCATTAGCCACTAGCCATTATACTTGGATGTCTATTTTTTGATATGAGTTAGTGTTTTATCTTATATTAGTAATAATAATTTTTTGTAACATGAAAACAACAATTTATAGCTGTGAATACATGTAAAACGGTAATTCACAAGTTTTGTTATCAGACAACATTAGTTACTTCAAATTGTTAAATTCTCAGATTTGTATATTTTATGCGTATTAGATTTATTTAGTTGCTTTGTCTTTAAGAATGAAAAGTAATATATGTGATTGCATAAATAGTTAATTTATAAAACTTGAGTTTAGTATAATTTTATTTCCAATGATGTCATTGGTTGATTTTTAATGTATGATTCTATGTTAAAAGTAATGTGAGATATACACAATGTACCTAGTCAATCTATATATCCTAGGGCAGCTAACAAACATGTCAGGGCATAGGGAATAGAAAGTAAACAACAAAAAAAAGAAACTAGAGCATTTTGAGTAGAATCTAGAATTGGGTCATGACATAAGTTTGTAAGAAAATGGGTGTCTTGGTGATAACCATATGATCCAACAATTTGGATATATTTACTTAATAACTTTTGTGCATAAATCACCCTTTTCTTACTTGATTTGGCTTCAATTTTGTGTAGAATTTTAAAAAACAATCTAAAAATAGGGGAAGAAATAGAGAAAATAGTGCATTAATCAAACACATATTTAAAATACAAACATAGAAATATTTATTAATATTTCAGCACCAATTACATTGTGCCTCTATTAAGAGGTCTTTCTCTGCCTTAAAGATTTAATAGTATGAGATTATCTATTATAGAGATCATAGCCCCTAAACTAGAATCTTAAGTGAGCTTCATGCTACATGTAGATAATATGGATTGGAAGATTTAAATCAAACTAATGAAATATTTTTCTCAACAAACTATTTTACATCGCACAGAAGAAATAAATGGTCAGTCCAGTCTCCGTTTAATAGTTGATCCTTGGTTAACAAGTTTTCATCTATTAGCCACTATAAATTTTTTAATTTAAGCCATCCTATTGTAGATTATAGGGAAGTCTATTAGCCATCCTTCAATTTTCAAAGAATTTTCCATAGAATTATAAGCCCATATCACATGGTTGAATCCCCCCATTATTTCTATTGGATCTAGTCTAGAGCATAAATAAAACCTTGTTCATGAAATTCATGCCTTATATTTTCCATTACCTCCATACAATGTTGAGTAGATAGGCCACACACTTTGCCATATTCTAGCTGATTTTCATTCCTTAGCGTCCATTTTTAATATGTCTTCCTATTATTTCCAACCCTATTTTCCAATGTCATTTTCATCTAGAGCTGTTGATGATATAATTTTGTTTGTAAATCTGACTACTTAAAACTAAACTGAGATAGAAGATAGATAAGCTCCAATTCCAACACGCTCAACTTTTGTCAAAGCATGATACATGTTTTGAAGCAACTAATCTCGTCTAATAGAAAAACTTGTAAATTAATATCTTACATGTCTTTACAACTATAAACTATTATTTTAAATTTACAAAAATCGTTATTATTGCTATAAAAGTATTCATAAATCTTATCATAATACTCTAAAAGACCTTGGATATCTTATTGTTCATCATTTAAATTTGTTGTGTACTCATAAAGATATTTGTCTTTTGTCAAAGTATGATACTTATTTTCAGTAAGAACAATTTTCATTAAGATTTGTTCAGTCAATGTATTCAATATAACTTGTTGACTAGTGCTTGGTTTTTGCAGGGTTGTTATAAAGGGGTGGTCCCACAATAGTGTGTACCACTTTTTTGAAGATCCTAATTTTTGCTGAAATTACACATTTTTAACAAAATATGATGATTTAAGCCTTGAGAGCTCCCATTTGAAGGAGAAAAATGAAAATGGATAGATAAAATCCTCTTGGGTCAAAATCTCTTTGGTATAATCTCTCTACTCCTTACTCACATCTATAATTGAGTCTCCTTTGCAGCCATCAAAATGCTAGCAAAAAATCAATTTAACATCAACATTTTGTGGGATCAAATAGATTCATTTGACAAACCCAAATACACGATGATAGTACTCAGAGAAAGATTTCCAATGATTATGATTTTTATATATATTGAGTTTATTAGGACTTTTCTTTCTAAGTTTTTCTAAACATAGGTTATCTGACCATTTAGCGACATCTATGTTCGACGCTTCTGGAAAAATAGTAAATTAGGAAAAAAAATAATGAAAAATATCTAGGAAATAGGTATTTATGTTACCTTTCTATCAAAAAAATAAAAAATAAATTTTGATATATACAGATAGAGTTAGAGCAATCCAAGTGAACCTATGTCCAAATTATAGTTAACGTCACTTCATAACTCAATAAACTATAAAATATTCAACCAAAATGAATGAAACCAATTGGATTCTCTAGATATTGGTGTTAAAAACCTAACTTCAAAATAATTACATTCTTATCAATTTTATAAAAAAAGGTATGTTGATCAAAGTGAGTGTCACACCTGAAAAATGTTGATTTTTCAAACAAAATGTTTTTAAGCAGAAGGAAAAATGGATACAAATAAATTCCAATTTTTTTAAAAAAAATATATTTATAAAGTAGAAACAAAATGCTAAAAGTAACTGGTTTACATCATCTTCAAATTCTTAATGGTTTTACGACAATAGGTGTCAGAAAGGGAATTTTTTTTTCAGAATAATTGTTTCAGTGTCAAAGTTGGCCAAAAAGTGGGACACAGTATTGTGGGATCACCCAAAGCGAAACTTGAAGATTTTGAATATAAAATCTTTTGTTCCGCTATTTTCGGTCAGTGCTATTTTTTGTGGGTTGCATGTTTTCATATATTTTAATAGCTATATATGTAATGACCCTAACTGACATCCACACACTATTCCTTTTAGCTTTCTATTAGGATATCTTCTATTTACATTCTCTAAAACATACTCTGTTGTAATTTTGCTTGTCAATGATGCTCTTCTTTGGGTTGGTATTCCTATGAACACATGTTGTCCCTTTGATCATTATTTTGGCGCATCCTCTCTTCTTATATGACTATCATATACATTATTTACTCATTACATTTTCATGCATTTATCTCTTATAACAATCACCTTGTAATCTCTGTTATAGTAGTCATTTTTCCATCTTCTTTGTCCGTGTATACATTCATGTTACATTTGTGATTCTTGACATGAAAGTTACCCTTGATTTATTGTTAATTATTATTTCTACCAGACTCTTGGCCACTTTCAAGGTCATTGGTGACTGTAACTTTGAACCTTTTATGATTTTGAACATTTCATAGCACTGTTCCCTGACAAATATCATTGATTATCAGCAAAAATACAGTGTTATATATTATCTAATGACAGTGCTTTCTCTGCTAACTCCTGCACTGAGACATTTTGTCACTCTGCTATAGCTTTCACATTCTCTTTGTTGTTTATGTCATGACAATGAAGATCTTTATGACCAATTCTCTACTTTAAATATTTATAGGGGACCTCTGCAATCAATGTGATAGTGTCTCCTTTCAATGAAGTCACTGCAACCTTTCTTTGCTTGTTAAAGAACTCGCTTCTTCATTGAATGTCATTGTCTTGCATTATTATCATTCAATGATTACTATCACTACTTTTACACTGAGAATCACTGTTATCACTGTGATAGTGGCGAAATGTATCAAATGTCATGCATTGTTTTACATTTGTTGGTCATTCAAACTTTATTTTGCAACATTCTTTTCGTTCAGCTCACTGTTATGGATCTCCACTTTGGCTTTCAAAATATTCATATTCCCTTCTTTGTCATACACTCTATAATTGACTCATGACTATCTTGATATAATTTACCGTCACATTTTTGAACCTTCATTGCCTTGAACATATAAACACTATTTTTCTTGTCATTTTTTTAACATTGATAATACTTTTCAACCTTGGACATAATGTTTCCATTGCTATGATGTAATGTCCCTATCTTGTTGTTTAGGAATTTTGGAACAATTACTTGATTTTTCTTTCCTCACAATATATTTTATCCCTTTCTACCTTATGTATTTGATAAATGATGCAGACTACAAGCATAATAGCCCTTTTAGATTTAAGGTTATGACAATTATTATATAGATTATTTTGTCAAAGAGATATAGATTGTTGTATATATAACTTAAATGTTGATATAATCGATGGGAAACCTTAAATGGATGTTGTAATGTTATTACTATTTGTAACTGATAGTATTTTAATCTCCTTATATTAAAATGATAAGTATGTTGTAACTTTGATTCTCCTGTTTGATTTGCTAATAAAATTATGGAGGTTCAAATATGAAGTTTGATGTTTTTCCTACATTGGAACCTCTTCCACTTGGATATTATTTTATGTATGTGGGTACTTCTATAATGTCACTCTTAATCCTGGCGTTCCTTATGAAGTAACTCAATATGTTATTTGACCTCCCAGTCTATTAATGTGATCCCCTAGGAAGCCATGAGTTGTGTGATTTGATCTGAACAATAGTCTACGATTAGGGTCTGAATGGTCCCTAAGGAACGTCTTTCTAGAGTTTATGTTTGTTGATTGGATCTAGAAAGTGTTGATTGTATTTCCTTTGATGATAAATTTCCCTTGTTTGATCATAGTGTCTTTTGACTGGAATGTATAAAGCTCTGATGAAATTTTGTTGATTGGATGTTGTAAACCGTAAGTCTTAAGGCCGCTAACTGATTAGTTTTGTGTAAATGTTGATTGTTTTATACTTGCCTACATTACATATGAACATCAACAACTTATCATTTTCTTTTCACGAGACTGTTAACAACCCCTTGCATCTTTATCTCATGTAACTTGTTTGTGCCTTTCACTGTCATGGTAGCCTTCATCTCTGTTATGATCTTTTGTTGGTGTTTGAAGGTGCATAGGCGAGGGTGTTTTCACAACTTCATTCCTACTGTTGTTACACCATGATACTCTGTTTCTGTTCTGCACTATGACCTTTGACCTCATACACCCCTATTTTTACCTTGAATAGTCAGTGTACTTTGTCCTTTGTGGCTGTACTCTTGATCCTCTTTTGGCTTATGCTTAGATTCCTCATGACATATTGATGACCTTTGTTTTATATAATATTGCCTTGATCCATGCTTTTCATTATTCTAATCAGTGTCCAATGAAGTCTTTCTCTGCTGCATTGACTATCATGGGACATCATTGCTTTATGTATGACGCTAATCACTATCTTGTTTGTAATATAACAGTTTTTTGTGACAGTCACGAACTATTCTAAGAAATATGAAGGCAATTTTAAGCATCGTTATTGATCACTAATCACTATCTTGTTTGTAATATAACATTTTTGTGTGACAGTCACGAACGTTTCTAAGAAATATGAAGGCAATTTTAAACATCATTATTGAACTTTATAGAATAGCCAAAATAACCCCTACAAGTAGTAAATGTCAATGCATATATAAGCTCTACATCACGTGCCTTAATCTCTATCCTATAACCTTTCCCAAAACATGGATACCTCTGCTTTATGAGTATAAAAATATTTTATCCTTCTATTATTTGGAAATCCTTTCTAAGGCATCCAATAAGCACGAGGTGATTATTTGTAACATTTTGCACCTTGTAGCAGCGGTCTCTAACAATATCATGGTTTTAAACAAATTTAATTGAAAGCATTTCACTTTTTCCATTCTTTCTAATTTCTGTATAAATGGAATGCTACTTGAGATTTGACATTTCTCTTTGTAAAAGCATGAAATTTCTAGTTCATATTAATTATATAACAGATTTTTGGGTTTCATTGTCTGTAGTTTTTATCACCAATGCTTTTGATCATGAAATTTGATCCAAATCATTGATGATAAAAATTGTAGAGTCATCCAAAAATCTGTTATATTTCTCTTTGTATTTACAAGTTGAAAATTTTATAAATGTCAGTGCAGTGGTTGAAAATTCTTAAATTTTGTCAAATAGATCAATCAAAAGATTTAAATTAACTTTCTGAGGATTCCATTAGGAACGCCAAAATGTTTTGTATATATGATATGTTGAAATTTAAAATTTATTTATAAAATTTACTAGATGGCAATGCAATGTCAACTTATATGAAATTGAGCATTTTTATATACTTGAACAAAGCAAACAAGCCCACCAAAAATATTTATTTTATATCTGATGTATCTCATTAATTTAAGTTTGAAACTGAAGATGCTAATTACCAATTACCAAGATCCATCTGTTACCTCTTAGGGCCCGTTTGGTTGCACCCCAAAATCGGGTTATGCAACCCATAACCCGGTTTTGGGGTGCAATTCCCTGTTTGGCGACCGTTTTAAAAAATGAGAATATGGTTTGGCATAACCCCATTTGGGCAAAAACGTGGATGCCGGAATTCCACCTCAGGAGGTGGAATGAATTTCGAATCCACGGTTATTGCCTCAAATAAACTAAATTTGGTTATCCCGTCGGGTCCGGGCAACTCCAAGTTTTTGCATTTAAACCCATTTTAGATTTTCGGGCAACGTCTGCAGCATATCGCGTTTTTCACGCTAGGGTTTTGCTGTGTTTGGTGTTCGAAGGAGGCGCTGGTTTGAACAGGTAATACTCCGAATCTCTGGTTCAAACACCTTCAGTTCGAAGCATTGCCGAGTAATATCGTATCAAAATAAGATGGATACTAACATATTCCTTTAATCATAGTACAACGTAACGAATGTCCCAATTTGTGAAAGAGCGGCTCAATCTACCAAAAAATTTGTGCATCAGAAACAGCGCAAAATGGAAATTTATCATTTTTTATTGATTTTTGCTTCAACTCCGGCTAAACATATGTAGGATTCAAAAAATTTCTTTGTTTAGGGCCCGTTTGGTTGCACCCCAAAATCGTGTCCTATGGCGGTGAGGAGATCTTGAATCGGAATCACAACCTTTACAAATTCCCCCGTTACTCGTACATCTCCAACCTTGGAAATGTTATAGCTGATTTTCTGTAGCAGATTATTGTAATGGAGTTATTTTCAATTT
>MU227969.1:537187-578119 GCA_018584345.1 Thuja plicata | reverse complement strand
AATTAACATAATATAATAAATTTAATTAAATATAATAATAAATAATAAATATAATTAAATATAAATAAATATAATTAACATAGGTCAATAAAATATAATAAATAAATCAAAATAAATTAATTTAAAAAATATTAAAAAAATTTGGTGTCATATTCCAACTCCAATTCAAAATGAACAACCAAACGAAGAATATGGAGACCCAAACTCCAATTCTGATTCGAAGTGCAGAACCAAACAGAGAATATGGAGATCTGCATTCCAATCCCAATTCGAAAATGTCCAACCAAATAGAGAATGAGAATTTCACAAATTCCAATTCCTATTTTCAGTTTGACAACCAAACAGAGAATGTGGATTTACAAATCCATCTTCCAGGGCAACCAAACAGTCCCAAAAAATGAAAACCAGGGTTTGCATAACCAGGCCATGGATAACCATGATTTATTTCATTTTCCAATTCCCCAACCAAACGGGCCCTTAAGTTTGTGTACCAAAGTCTCTTTAAGATTTGTCGATATATGTTATTTTCTATATTTAATGTTTATCTTTTGTTTATATCTTTATCTTTCAATAATCTTCAAAATTTAATTATACTGTTAATCTCATTGCAAGTTGGATCTGCAGCCATAATGGATAAAGGGAAGTTTCTTTTGGCTGCAAGGAGGTTTAGACATGCTACTAGCATTGAATACACAATCTCTCTTGCTGTTGGATATTGGTCCCAAGGAAGTAATTGCATATGTTGGGAAATTGAGGTATGCTACCAAACTATTCAATGAATTTTATATTAGTGATCTGCAATGCGATCTATTTGCATGTATGATTCAGTAATTCTTGCAACAAAAATTGTCGGTACTTTACATTAGAAATTTATTGGTTTTGTATTAATTTATATTTAGCTGATAGGCTTTCTTTGGGGAGAAAGCTTTGATTGGATTTTTGTCTCACACTTGCTGGTAAATGCACATGTGACATTCCTTCTTTCCGGATTCGGTAAATGCACGGGTGGGAAGTAGCGACAGCAAAGTTTAAAAAAATAAAAAAAATGCTGAGGCTCATGGGCAGCTTACATCACCAATGGACCTCCATGTTTTATGCATATGCACGGTGCAGCTTCGCTTGTTAGCCACTTGCTTCTATGCTTCCAACTGTTGTGCACAAGGCTCCCACTTTTGGCACTTGCAGGAATGACATTGGCAAATAAGTAGGCTTAAACCTGCCAATCACATTTGTTTGAAAGCTCCGTTGTAATCAGGCATTCAATTTTATGCTGCGTTGTATAGATGATTGAAAGCTAATTGATTTGGATAGCTTTTGATGGTGTTATCAGTTCTCTTCTCCCGGAGCACATTTGTTTTAATCAGGGTAAAATGTAACAAAATAATCTTTCATTCTGCCCTTTCTATTAATTTCTATTTTTTCAAATCTAATAAAATACTCTCTCAATCTATGTGAGGAATAAAAAATAATGTAAATAAATGCAAACAATTGATTTGAATCAGGTTATTAATGTATAAATTCGTATAATTGTTCATACTTTTCTTTTAAATTCTTACTAGATCCTTCACTGGAAAATAATTTTTTTTTCCTTGACAACTATCTCCTTAATCCTTTTGTACAGTATGCTTTATTTTATTATATTAGATGAAGAATACATCGTTATAGAATATTAGTGCAAATGAAAATAGTTATGGGTAGCAATATAGGGATACAACTAAAATTTTGTTATTTTCCTGCCTATTCAAAATGTAGAAATCATAAATGGTTGTGTTTTACTGTGCTTGGAAATAAAGCTCCTTTTCGATAATTCTTTATTAAAATGTTAACATTTCTATGTTTCAAATTTCTCTTTATTTTGTAAATAAAGCTTCCTTCCTTTATTGAACATTATGGTTTCATTTCTTGGCTTATTGTTGTATACATTGTTTATACTTGTTCTTCTAATTAAAATTTTAAATGGTCTTTGTGAACTTAAGTAAAATTCTTGGCTACTCTACACATATGACCGTAAATTGATTATATATTCATTTTTTTTAGTGGCTTATATTTGCATCAGTTTGTCACACTGTGTGGATTAAATGATTTCATACTTCTAATTCTGAATGGCTCTACACCCAATCGGAAAATTGTCTCACACAGGTTTTTATGCGGTAATGTGGCTCTCACCGGCTGTCATGGATTTTTCCGGTGCTTTTTGGCTAGCAGCTCCGGAGGGAGCATCATCTACTACATGGCACAGCTTTGTGAAACCTAGTCCATGGAATATCAAGTGGAAGAGATAAACTTTTAGTAGCTATAGCATGAAAAGATGATATTGGAGACAACAATTTTATTTAGCCTCTACATGTTAAAAATAAATCTTGTCCGAAAGATGTATTTATTATCCCACAATAATATACAATATATAAACAATTACTCACAAATTAAGTTCATGTTTGAGAAAGATACTTTTGACTGGCATATTAATTGTACATAGCCTCTATATGTGCAAAGCGAATAACACAGAGAGAATAGGAAAGAATTGACAACAAAGCAGAAAACCTCATTTTTACAATACGGCAAGAGGAGAGAGAATAAATGTAGAATACAGTTGGCACAAGGTTAATGCATATTTCAGAATTCCACAAAGTTGAGAATAATTGGAAGAAGACCAAACAAGTTATTTTCAAAGATAAAGCTGCTCAAGTGAATTTCAGACAAAGTATGTTTTCCAAACACATTGTTCTCCAACAACTTCAGTATTCATCTTTGGACTACCACGTGATAAAGATGCTTTGTAAATTTGGAGAATATTATTTTCCACTTTTGTCATTAAAGCACTTTTTAAAGAAATTTTTACGTACAATTTTAATTAGATGAATGTTGTTATTCTAACCCTTGAAAATTGTATTTTTTAACTCTATAAAATTTATCTTATAATGTAATTTGTATCCTTAAAAATAAAATAAAAATATGATACTTTTTAACAATAAAATTGACTAAAACTATTATTTTAATATAAAATAATTTTATCTATTTATAAATGTTACAATAATAAATTTGAATTTACCATATTATTTTAACATTCAATTAGAGACATTGAATTTCCATAATTTACGTTATTGAATTTGGAAGGCTCTCCATTTGATTGCATAAATATTTTCTCATCAATATTTCAGATCGTACTCTATCATTTATGTCAAGGTAAAATTAGTCAGATATGATTCTAGCTCATTTTATCATAATGATGGATTTTACTTGACTACATAAACATTTTTTCTTAAACATTTTGAGTCATTCTCTATGATGTCTAGCTTATTTTATCCTAATGATGGATAAATGATTTTGTAAACAATTTTCCTTCAATATTTTGCATTATACTCTATGATGTCTTGTTGACTTTATCTTGATGATGAATCATAAAATATAGTCCCAAATGCTTATAAAAAAGTAACTTTTGGCCAAAACATTTTTGTCCTAAACATGGTTGACAACAGATATTGTTTATGAGTTCACCTCTCAAGATCGATCTAGATGATGAACTATCCCTCTTTTTGTCTGGTGGATATTCTTAATTCCCTATGTTAAAATAATTTTATCTTTTTATAAATGTTACTGTAATAAATTTCAATTTACCATATTATTTTAACATTCAATTAGAGACATTAAATTTCCACAATCCATGTTATTGAAATTGGAAGCTTCTCCATTTGATTACATCAATATTTTGGATCACACTCTATCATTTATCTCAAGGTAAAATGAGTCAGGCATGATTCTAGCTCATTTTATCATAATGATGGATTTGACTATGTAAACATTTTTCTTTCAACATTTTGCATTATCCTCTATGATGTCTTTCTCACTTTACCTTGATAATGAATCATAAAATATAATCCAAAATGCTTATAAAAAATGTAAATTTTGGGCAAAACATTTATGTCCTAAACATGGTTGACAACAGATATTGTCTATGAGTTCACTTCTCAAGAACAATCTAGATGATGAACTATCCCCTTTTTTGTGTGGCAGATATTCTTATCTTGAATTATTGAAAATGCATAAAAGAAATCAATTAAATGGATGATACAGTTAAAATATTTAACAATCCAAAGCATATCGTAAACTATCTTATGTGCAAAATACATATCAAATTCAAATTATATCTACATATTTAGATGGATGTGTACTTTAATTTATTATAAAGACATTACAAGAACAAGATTTATCCCTCCAAAGAGTTTTGATAGTTTATGTTTTAACTTAACTCATCATCATAAGATAAAATTACATTAAAGTTTCATCGAAGCTACAATTCCATGTGCATTGAAATGTAAATTTTAGCATGCTTTCTCTTGACTCTTGACCTAATGAAACCATGAAAGCAACCATGACTCTTGACCTAATGAAACCATCAAAGTTGTTGAGGTACTAGTTTATTTGTTCCAAGATGGGGCTAATAGCATCTTATGTAGGTCCTTACAATAATTTTTTAGGGCATTTGTAGAGACCCTTTGTCAACAATAATTAGAATGTGAAGTCATGATGCCTACACCACCAACCACTTCAATATTTTTCTTAATCTCATCATCACCATCCATAGACTTCTCAAAAGCAAATTGCTGAAAATTCTCCATCTTTAAAGGATAAGTTGATGTTGATTTGGCAAGTATGATTTCCCCTTACTTCCCCATTTTTCTGTTTCATCACAAATGCTATGTATTTAGGTTAAAAAATTGTAAGAAATTTTAAAATAGTTTACATTTACAATGATCACTAACCAATATTTTTAATCTTATGTTGAATAATTAAACATAGCTACCTAAAGTTGGAGATCTATAATTAATGTGTAGAAATACTCAATAACGAATTGCTATAGAATATAGTAATAGATGAATTACTATGGAATATAGTAATAGAATTGTTTTTGTTTATATGATAAATAGTAGAATTTTATGTGTCTAGAAAATATTAATTTAACTTATAATATCTTAGGTATAAAATAATATTTTTGTTTATACAATTTAAGATATAATCTTGAGTTTTAGGTGGTTGATTTATTCTGAGCTATCAGATCTTTTTATATATGTTTCTTCAAACTTTCCATCATCAAATTGTAATGGAGATGCATTATTTATTTCAATTTTAATTTACATTTTAATAGTTCATAAGTTTGAGAGTGACATTAGATCAGTACCAAAAGCCAAATATAGGAAGGGAGATGGTTTTGTGTTTAAAATCCCACATCCATTACAGAAACAAACCCATGAGGTTTGACAGTTTGGATCGTGGTGAGAAAAATGGGTACTCAAAAACATTGAACAACAAAGACAACAAAGGAAAGTACATAACTCATTTAAAATACTTTGTAATTTGTAGTCAGATTGCCTTCTATCACTTATTTAAAATACTTTGTAATTTGAAAATAGATTAATGAAGATGTTTCTATGTTATTGTGGATTTGATATTTAAATCATGAAATCAAATGGAATAGGTTTTCATAAAATGTATGTGAAAATGAAATAATCATGATAAATTTGATATCTCCTCACATATTTTATGTAGATTTACTTTGTAAAAACATTGATTTTTCTTTGATCTATAGAACGTTATAAAAAATTGAATTAGTTTCTAGACTAAAAATCTGGTATCTCCAATATATGAAATATATATTTTACACGTGTATTGGTGTTTTGGTTTCATTCTGAATTTCTAACTTCAACAATAAGTTGCTTTAAAGCTTGGAGATTTGTTACATTAAAATATAGTCTTCATCAAAAAATATAGTTTTCAAAGGTTGATGACATTCAAAGAATTTAGTTATAAACTTATATTACATTAAATAGAATCAATAAGAAGAATCAAATTTTTAATTATTATAAAATTTGAGTTTTCAAAATATGTATAGATTTATATTTATTATACAATAAATTGTGTAATATTAAAGTAGATTCAAATTGAATCTATAATTTCCTATCGGCGAATCTCTTGGACCTCTTATAGGTATAAGCGCTAGTATATTTACCAAGATAATTTGTACAGGAATGCGGCCAGCTTGTCTCTCAAGTGCCTGTAGCTATTTCTTAGTGACGGTACTTTCTTAACTAGCTTTAGATTTGTGTGCAGGTGGAAAGAGGTCTGGTAATTTAAATCCTTCCAATAACATGGGTCACATGTCTAGGGTGCTTGAACTGAATGTTATAGTTTTAATTCTTTTATATATGGTCTTTGAGTTGGTGATATATTTTCAAAAGTTATGTATTAATTTATTTTGGACGGCTGCTTATATTCTGGTTTAAGTCACAAAAGATT
Organism: Thuja plicata; assembly: GCA_018584345.1. NCBI lineage: Eukaryota > Viridiplantae > Streptophyta > Pinopsida > Cupressales > Cupressaceae > Thuja > Thuja plicata. The sequence continues at coordinate 571,828 of MU227969.1, read as the reverse complement.
CTCAAATGAGATTTTCATCTTTTTGTTAATGCTAGTTTTTGAAAGGTATTGATGCTGGAACAATTTAACAATTGTATCTTTGTTATTTTTTTTGAAATGTATTGATGTTGTAAGAAATTCACAAAAATAATTGATAGTATTACTTTGATGTTAAATAGTTCATGTATTACTGTTTACAAATCATAAGTGATTTTTATATATGATCAATTGATTCTTTAGTTCTGTTTTCAGTATTGTATGATTGATGTGCTGGTTTTATTTCACTATTGTATGATTGATGTGTTGTTTTTCTTCACTAAAGAGAACCATCTTTATATTTTATTGATTATTTGTACCACTAATGAATGAAGTATGAAGCTAATATTTTTTGTGTAGTCAAAAAGGGACACAACTAAAATGAACAAATTGAGAGACTTACCCAAATAGCATGGAAGACCTATTTTTCGAATCAAGTAATCAAATTCTTATTTCAACTTAGAAGGTGCACCCATACAACATGGAAGACTATGATAGAAGTATTTTTGCTCTCTTCTTTCTTTATTTTTGCTACCAAACTTGGGTTTCATCTCTACAGTTTTAATGCTATTCAATGATAGCCTTGTATTATTTGGTGACAATTTTATTGCTGTTTGTTAAACATCCTTTTGTTTTGATGTATGTAATATAGTTTTTGATTAGCTTTTTTTATCGAAGTTTTTTATTCTCTTTTTAATAGCAATAAAAATAATTTTTTTCACAATCTCTTTATTTGTAGGATGATTTTAAGGAATAATTTAAAAGGTAAAAGATCACTTAGGAAAAGCATCAGATTTTCACATAAATCAAGATCTAAATACTCATGTCACTATGAAGGAAAAGTTTAGTTTTGCTACTATTTACATTTTTAAAAAAGCTTAAATCGTGATTTCAAATGGTATATATGTCTTGATCCAGTGACTTGTTTCTTTATCGTTCAATATTTTATTTTTTTCTCGTGTAAATAATTTAAGTTGTATTTTCCATTTAGTATTATACAGTAGCTTAATTCTCATTTTACTTTGAATCTATAGTGAGCCCAAGATTCTGAAGGGTATGATTATTCTTTAAAGGGTGCTAGCTCAATGGAAGAGTGTTTGCTTTACAAGCGGGAGGATGGTGGTTCGATTCCATCGTGCCCTATCATTGTAGTTTATATCACTACTACATAGGGGGGGTTAAAGACAATTTTTGAGACAAAAAGAAAGTTGTGTATGTTCTCAAATATGTCTTTAATTGAGCGTCATAATATATTGTCTCTATAAAGACAATATGGAACTAAAGTATTTTTGTCTTTATAAGACAATTTTTTGAGACAATATATTAAGACGTTCAGTTAAAGACATATTTAAGACAATACACAACTTTCTTTTTGTCTCAAATTAAGACAATTTATTAAAAGTTTATCTCAAATATTGTCTTTAATCCCCGCTCTATGTAGTAGTGATAATAAGAGCGATGATGAACATCCTTAGTGAAGAGTATATCTACAATAACGACCGGACTAGGGTAAATTTGGACATAACATCTATGTTTTTGGCATTAGCAATGTATTTTGAGGAGCTATATCTATTTTTAAGGATACAATTCATAAATGGCACGTTTGATAGTGGACAACATTTTTAATGTACCCAAAATAGTGGGCTGGTTGAGGGGCAATTTTCAATTATCACTAGTAAATGATGTATCCCACATGAGCATGCAAGGCGATTTGTATCTTCTCCACAGTCAGATTCAGCATTCGCTTTTCTCTCTCCAAGGTGAAAAACGATTCTAGTGCTGCCGCTGACTGTACCGGAATGGCTTTCGCTTGTTTTCCGTGGTCTACCTATTTTCACTTTCTACCGGTTTCTTTCCCCTCTCTACCATTTTTTTTCCACTACACCTCCTCGCCAATTTTTGTTTATAGAATTTTCACCTTTCACGTGGTCTTCTCGAAGTCCAAGGAAAAATATATGGGTTTCCCAAGGCCGACTAAGTTGTCACGTGTGACCAAAAAAAAAAAAATACTATCGACAGAAGTTGGAGTACGGATGGTAAATCATGTCGATGTAAGTTGCAACAAATTTAGGTGGTAGGTTACTTTGTTTAAATATAATAGACTTTATAAAATTTTAATTAAATTATATATTTATATTAAAAGTAATTTTAAAATAAAATAAAATAAATTTAAAATATATATTATTAATGAATTTAAAATATTTAACATTTATTTGAAATAATAATATAGAATATATTTAATGAGTTGTTATTTCATTTGTTTAACTTAAAAGTTCGATGGTTTTAAATTTGTTAGTTAAATTAAATATATATTATTATTATTATATGTCATATTTAATTTAAGCTATTTTAGATTATTAAATATAATTCATTTTCAAATTAATAAAATGATTATACAATTTTATAAAAAAAAATATTATAATTTTTATATTAATATGTTAGATTTTAATATGTTTGTTTAATTGCTCAATATTGACTAGTATACATATTTTAAATAAATATATATAAATCATCACACAATACACCATTAGCAAAGATCTCTAATTTATTTTTTATTTAAAAATAAATATATCGATATTACATAAATCAAATTTATATTATTTTACTAATAAGTCTATTGTATTTTAATTTTTCAAAAATAATAATATATATCATATTTTATGAGTTATATTTTTCATTATCTATGTGTTTATCAAATAGTCTTAAAGTTGCTATTAAAATTATTATTATTTTTATTATTTAATTTAAAATAATATAAATTGTTATATATTTTTAAATTATTATGAGAATTTTATTATATATTATATTAGATATGTTTTTTATTGCTGGTAAAAATAGGTTTTATGGGGACCCGAAACCCCTTACACCCATTACAAAAAAGATACAAGCATTAAAACTGCTAAACAAAAACAAGACTGAGAACCAGCCTGCAACACCCCGGACCAAAACAGAAAACCAAAGAAAAAAGCTAGAAACCAGCTAGGCCACCCGGCAACCAAAAGCCAAAAAAATGATTCGGTGAAAAAGCAGGGGAACAATAAGATCTAGGCAAACTCCAGGAGAGTGCCTTTTGCTTCCTTCTTAGCCTCAGAGACTTTCTTGATGGCAGCATTGAAGTCCAAGAGGTCTGAAATCCTTTCTTGGGTTTTCTTCTTCTTGGCAGAACGCGTGTGCTTGCTCGGGCCTGCATCCTCCATATCATCTTTTTCATCCTCAATCATCACAATAGGGGAACCAGTATCCAACTCTGATTTGATGGAGTTAAAACACTTCATAGCAGAACCCATAAAGATATTGTTATCCTTCATGTGTTTCTTCATAGTGTTCTCTAGGATGTCAAATCTGTCATGCAGAGTCTTCAAATTATTTTCTTCCTCCTTGTATTTTTTACTATCAACCCTGCCTGACCCAGAATCCTGATTACCTTGAATAAAATCTATTCGAGCATACAGAGCACGTAAGCTAAGATGGAGGCTTTTGATTTCCTTAAATACCCATTTCATAAGACGAAACAAGTACATAGACATTGCCTTCGCAGTTTGAAGAACTCCAAATGGGGTTATATTTTGTCATCCATGTCATCTTGAAGGAGTTGAACATTCCAATCCTGTATATCCACCGTTCTTGAAAAATGAATATTCCTAGAACTAGAAGGGATATTACCATTATCGGCAGTGTCCTGACCTGGGGTATCCTCCTCCTTCCTCTCCGACTGCACTTCCATAACCAACTCGAGCTTTGAAGAGATGGGTACATCACGATCTTCAAAACTCGCATAGTTGACCAATATTGGAACTTTCTGACCACCCACATCCACCTCAATGTCTTTAGGTTCAATTCCTTTCTCCTTGGAGATATGGGAAAATAGAGACTTGTCCTCATCATCACCAGAAACACTCACCAATACCAACAAAGACTCCTTACGCTCATCTTCAGACTGGGAATGGGGGATATAATTGGTTTCTTCATAACCGTCAGCACTCTCACCATCAGAGTCCATGTCCATTCCTTTATTTTTTTCAAATTTTAATTTTTTAACTGTTGGCTCTGTCAAATCCTCCCCCACCCTAATCCTTTTACCTGAAGCTTTTATAGAGCCAGAGTCTCTCGGTGAGAGAATTAGAGGACTGGTAAGTACAATTTTTTTAACATGCTCTACAATAAGGAAACTCAGGCCTTCATGCAGAATGGGCTTACTTTCCTTTTTCTTGTGATCGATAATACTATGACGGAGAGAATGCAAAAGGTAGAAAGGAAACAAAACCCTCACCTTATGTCAGAAATGACAAAACAACATGAAATGGTAAGAATGAGCCCTTTTATACCTCCTATCTAGTGAGATGTACTCCATAATCGCCCTAATAATCTTCACCCAGAATTCTTTGATGGAGTCGACATCATAACACCCCTTAGAGTCTTTCACCAGACTCTCCGCTTCTGCCTTATCCTTTGGGAAGTACTGAATGACCTTCTGGGATATCTTCTTGTCCCTATAGAACTTCAAGCCCTTGGTGTTTAAACCTGTAACCTCAACAATTAGGTCTTCAGTAATCTTGACAGTCATTCCTCCGATCACCACAGTACCATCCTTCGAGATCTCAACAAAATCTTTCATTACAACATCTTTAGAGCCATGAAGGTGCTCCATGTAGTTATTGAGGCCACCCTTTTTGAGCTTATCCCAGACATCTATTTGGTTCTTCCATTTCTTACATTTCTTTGGCTCCTTTCAGTTATGCCCACCCCCCATGATTCCTTTCAAGAACAAGTTGTCAATAGAAATGGCGAAAAGAAGATAGAGATAGAGTAGAATATCCAAATTCAAATTGCTTAAAGCGCAAGTATATGCATGTCTGCACTTCACATTCTCAGGAAAGACAAGCCTTTCCGTAACCCTATTAACTGCATTTAATGACATGCGTAATTTCATGGGAGATTTTTGAGATTTTCAAAATCTTCTCGCTTTCTATGACTCAGATCATACACCAACTTGGCCTTCACCTCAACGGTCAAATCCCTACCACCATGCCAAGTCATGATGCCCTCGGCCTTAACTGCGATGTTTGCCAGTGCATCCATAGTACAATTCACTTCCGTAAAGTTGTGTAATATAATGAGATTGGTGAAAGACTTAATGATTATACAAGCCTCATCAATAATATCCTTGATAGACCATGATGGCTTAGTAATCCCTTTTATGCAATTTAATATGTTCATCGAATCTCCTTCGATCCACACATTCGAGGGAATTCCCTAATTAATTAATTTTTAAGTTTGAAGGAGAGCCATTGCCTCCACCACGTGGTTGGTTTGGACACCAATGGGTAATGCCATAGATGTAAGATAGTTGCCCATGTCATCCCAAATTATACCTCCACATCTAGCAGGGCCCAGATTCCCCTTCGCTGCTCTGTCAAAATTGGCTTTAATCGAGCCAAGAGGAGGGCAAAGCCAAATGACATTCTCTCACAGGTAGGAAGATTTAGTTATGTTTCCTATTGAAATTCCAATATTAAAGTCCAATATGGCTCCATTTAATACATTACAATTCTCTTTGATGCTTTTCTTAATCTTTTCAGCTATCACTACCAAAGGCAAGGAAGTATTACGAAAAAATTTGTCATTGCGTTCACACCATAGTTTCCAAATGACACGAGGGGCAATGATTTTCCACAACAACCTATCCACAGGAACTGCTGCATTTCTCCACTGCATGAAAATTTTTCCATATTATTTGGGAAAACCAAGCAAATACTTGAGCATTGCAAGGTAAGGCAGCAATCATCTCTGGAGTAAAGGTAGTTAATGGCCAAATGGAAAACTAATTCCTTAGCATTCTTGCAGAGAAAACATCTGTTAGGTAGAATCATGCTTCTCATTTGGAGATTATCAATGGTAAGAATCTTATTCTTCAAAACCATCCAATAAAATATGTTAATTTTAGGAGTTTTCCATTTATCCTATACTTGAGCCCAGAAGGGAAGAGGATCTGGAGGCTTTAACAAAATCTCTTTAGTCGAAGAAATAGAAAAGAGACTCGAAGGGAGCTTACCCCAAATCAAATTATCCTCCTTAGTAGAGTCTACTTTCCATAAATTCAAATCTAGCATCAATGGTTTAAGTGGAAAATCTACTCCAGATATATCAACCCAGGTCTTGTTCTCCCAATAATCTTTGGCCCACAGGCCAAATCTCTTTTTACATATATCAATAAAAGGTTGAATAGAAGGAATGGAACTTAGGGGAATATCTTTGACCCAACAATCATCCCAAAACATAATTCTCCTGCCAGTACCCAAAAGCCACTTAGCACCCTTAAAAGTCATCTCCTTAGCTTGATCGATACAGTTCCAAATAAAAGAGCCCCGCACGTTCACATTATACATCATGAAGTCTGATATATGAGGGAGCGAGAAGAGATATTTGTTATGAATAATATTATTTCATTCTTTTTTATCACTATAGATATGCCAGATCTTCTTAGCCTAAATAGCCTGGTTAGTAACCCTTAGAGGCCGAATCCCCAACTGTCCCCTCTTCTTCGGAGTACAAACCTTGTCCCAAGCCACAAGAGCCAGTCTCTTTCTATCTTCCACTCTAGACCAAAGAAAATTTCTCTAAATTGATTCAATCACATCTTCAATTTTTCCATGGATTTTAAATAGACTCATGGCATAGATGGGGGGACTCTAAAGAGAAGCTTTCAAAAGTTGGATTTTTCCTACTTGACTTAGAAGATCTCCCTTCCAACCCACCAGCTTCCTATTGAATCTGTCCACAATACCTACCCAAAAGGAGTCAAGAGGCTTCAATCCCAATGGGAGACCAAGGTAGGTTACAAGAAAAGCCCCTATTTCAAACCCAATAATTCTAGCAATTCTATTCATTCTTTCCTCTGGTGTATTAATAAAATACAAAGAACTCTTAATCCAGTTAACAATTTGATCTGTGGCTTGAGAATAAATAGAAAGAGCCTACTTGATCTTTATGGCCTCCTTGATAGTAGAAGACCCCATAATAATTATATCATCTTGTAAGATATAAAATAGAGATGTTATGTGTTGTTATGTTACAAAAATCTACAATATGAAATTGTTAGATTCTTAAAATGTAATAGATAAAATGGATAAGGTATAAAAATGATTGATTTGACTTATTGATTGATTGTGAATTGATTATCTTGAAATGTAGAGTGTTGATGTGTAAATTATCCTTTAAGTTGCTTAGAATGTATTGAATTCTTTAACCCTAATTGAATTGTATTGATTAAGTATTGCAATTGTGATTAAGGAGAAGATAAGATGTTCCTTTTTATCCTCAAATGCACAAATGGGAGATCCAAGTTAATCAACCCCAAAGAAGGGTTAATGCACAAATGAATCAACTATTTGGAAGGGAGAATAACAAAGGAGATACCTTAAATTCTGTTAATTATATGTATAGAAATGATGTATAACAGTAATTAGAGAAATAGAAGAAATGCACTAACCTTGAAATATTGTAGATCAAAGAATGCTATTTTCTGAGGTCTGTCTTGAGTTTCTAGAAAAAATGACTGTTGATCCCAAGCTAGAACACAGAGATGAACAAAACCCATAAATTATTTTCCTTTCCAATGTCATCTTATGAAAAAGGTCGACCTTGACCCACAAATGTCAACCCTGACCTGCACAAATCTGAAAGTGACTCTGTTCACGGATCCCGAAAGTTTTCTGAAAAGGGTATCTAGATCTGGTCTCAAAATTGCAATCCTAAACCTGTACCTGCGAGAAAAAGAGGTTTTTTTATTGCTGGGGAGGGGTTTTCCTTAGTCAAACCCCGATTTAGGAATTAACCTTGAAATCAATAAAGTACAGAATGCTAGCAAGTAGTAGAATTGAATCTAACAATCAAGCTATGATACTCAAATAGATATGTAATTAAAATTCAAATTTATTCAAATATGTAAGTATGAAAGCATGGGCTTTAGAAACCATAAAACTCCATGATTGTATGCTTGAAATCCACTTTGAAGAGATGATGAAAGAGTCTTGAGGATGCACAAAGGATCTTGAAGGAAGATCACACCACCATGGTAGCTAGATCTAGGGTTTGAATGATGAATCTTAAATGTTTGCACCTAATCCCTTCAAAGGCTTGAAATCTTGAATCCTTGATCTTCAATGGAGAACTTGAATGCTTGAGAGAAAGACTTGAACACCTTGAAATCTTGGAGATATGTAGAACTTTTTTCTTCTTGACAAAATCTTGATTAGAGCTTTTTGCACTTAGAAGTCTTAGAGGAAATGAGAGACAAATGCTTCCTTTTATATGAAATTAGGGGACAATATTCTAAGGAGGCCAACACAGGATAATTAAATTCTAATTAGACCCATGCCCCTAGAAAAGGACCTATATTAAATATAATTTAGGATTTAACACTTCGAAAGCTGAAACAGCCGACCTGGAAGCGGGAAAACTAAATTTTTTATGAGCCCCGACAGCCGACAAATTTCTTGATTTGAAAGGGGGACCCAGGTCAGGGTCGAGGTTGACCCTGATCCAGGGGGTCAGAACCCCTGGAAAATATGCCAGGTGGGGTAGGAGGTGCCCGGAGAGGCCCAATCAGGGTCCTAAACCAGCACAGAAGCATGAGATGATGCAAAAATGAGAGGATGATATGATGGAGGTCAAAAAAATCCCCTAAGGAGGGCTAAACACTCTCAACATGGAAGTGCTTCCATTTAAAGATGATACATTAAGCCCCCACTTTAGCGGGAGTACAGAAATTGAATGTGCTCACGGTAAAGTTAGAGTAAAAGGATCCTAGTGGATTGCAACAAGATAGAATATCACTAAGTCAGGGATATGAGCCCCCAAACCAAGGATTCCAACTCAACATACACACATAAAGATATGGAAATAAAGAGAAATCAATCATAGAAAACATACATGCCTACACAAGTAAGACAAGAACAACACTATAGATATCATAGCTTCATGATCTAATCCTACTAGCATGAAAGTGAAAGAGAGGAGAGAAAGTGATTACCTCGCCTAGTAAGATGCCCACCTTACTATGAATCACCAAGGAGGGAGAGCCCCCAACAGATTCACCCATAAACTGTGCTTGTAATTGTAAATGCGTCTTCTGACGGCTTTTTTAAAAATATCCATAGATCAACATTCTTGTATCACTATAGAATATAAAATGCATTGTCCATTTAGGATTTAGCAACTTATGTGCGTTACCTTTCGATGATTTAGCATATTGTAAAAATAAAAATAAAAAAAGGTGCATATCTTTTCAGGATTTAGCAACTTATGTGCGTTACCTTCCAAGGATGTAGAAAACATAAAAGTACAAATGCGTGTCTCTTCAGGGTTTAGCAACTTATGTACATTACCTTCCAAGGATTTAGCATGCTGAAAAATGTAAATAAATGTAAATTATAGTACAAGGGAGACCCTATATATGACCCCCTCCTTATCATGGCTACCCACTAGGCAGGATAAGGAGGAAGAAGAGAGGATACCTACTTCACAAGGTAAGGAGATATCCAGCTAAAAAACAATGTATACCATATTCTTAGCAAAGAGTCTTGACCATTACATCCAAGAACATAGATAATCATGAAATGGATATGTCACTTATGAAAAAAATTATCCTCAAAGAGGAAGAGATCTTATCAACAAGAGCCTTATCAAAGAGGAGTGCTTAGGATAAAATGTCATCTTCGAAAAGCAAGAAGGACCCAAGCTTCAACCATCAAGCTCCTTGCAATGAGGAGAATGAGGAATCTTGGAATGAAGGATAACAAACTCTAACCAACAAGCAAGGGCAAGAGTTTATATAGAACATAATTTGCAACATAAAGAAGAGGTAATGACCTAGGACAATCACCTCTTAAATAAGAAGGTATCACTGGTCAAAATATAGATCTTTATAAGGAAAGTAATGTTTGTAACATAAAAAATTACCACTAAGCTAAGGAAAGTAGATCCTTAGATAGAGGTAGAAGGAGAAAATACCTTTCCCCCTAGAGATGATGGCAAGGGATATATCAAATTATATCAACAAAGTTATAAAAATAAGAGATATCCCTACAAAACAGATGTCCTGGAAGAATATCATGAGTGTAGGAAGTTATAAGGATAGAATGCAGAAAGGATAACCAATTATACTCAAAACAACATTCATGCTAAGAATATAATGGATCCTATAAGACTATAATAGAATACCTCTTTCCCCCCAGTTTAAGAGACAAGAGGAAAAACATAGTCTAACTTGTAGAAGAAAAAGGGGAATACCCTATGTCAAAATTATGAAGAAATTGTAATACCGCTCGGGAATAAGATATAATTCCATGAGAAGCTTTATCTCTAACATATAATTTGAAATGCACACAATCAGAAAGTAAATGTTTATTACTATTGTGGAAAGGACATTTGTACTTATGTAAAGCATTTCTTGGAATAGGTTTAAAGTTTTCTTTCTTTGAATTTATTAACTGGGCATACACTTTTTTAGCCACATCTTGAGGAGTATCAGGATGATCTAAGATAGGTGTTGGAAGAAGAATATCAAGAGGAGGATGGTAGTTAATATTAGCCACATGAAAGTGAGAAGATGAATAACCTATACCATGCATATCATGTTTAGGAGATACATTGATTTGGGTTTTTAATGCCATGTTCATTAACACCAAGCCCTAAATCCTTATAACCTTGTTTATCTACCAGTGTATCCAGTAGTATACCTATCTTTCATAGCATCTATGGGAGATGATTGATTATGATGGTCATGAGAGAATGTGGTGTAAGGTGGAATAGTAGTTTTAGGAGAATGTTCTTTGGATTTCCCTTTATTATCACTATGGATAGGATAACAAGGAGAAGGTCAATCTAGAAATTCTTGCACATCCTCATCTTGTACCATAGTTTGAGCCTTAACAAAAGTATGAGAAGAACTAGGGATGAAAGATAGAAGGATAGGAGTGGGATTATTAGAAATGATTGGATTAGGAATGTTAAGATTAGGATTAGGAAGATTAGGTAATGGAGTATCATCTACCAAACTCTTCACATAATCTAAAAGAAAAATAAGTCCAGTACACAAATCCTTAATTAAGGTTTTGAAAGTAGGGACACTAGTATTGGTCAATCTTAGAATAGCGTAAGCAAGTGAATCATGAAGATTAACAAACATGATAAAGTGGATAACACTCTCATACACATCAAAGGTATTATAAAGAGATGCCAAAAGAAGTATAATGAGAAAAATTGCCACACACCAAAATAATTTCATGATGAAAATGCAAGAAGTATTTTTGTAGTTATGAATGCAAATTGTAATCTAAGATGTAAATCTAACACCAAAGAGAAGGAGTTGTCTATCGCGGGTTCACCAAAATGTAACGTATAAAATAGAGATGTTGTGTGTTGTTATGTTACAAAAATGTACAATATTAAATTGTTAGATTCTTAAAATGTAATAGATAAAATGGATAAGGTATTAAAATGATTGATTTGACTTATTGATTGATTGTGAATTGATTATCTTGAAATGTAAAGTGTTGATGTGTAAATTATCCTTTAAGTTGCTTAGAATGTATTGAACTCCTTAACCCTAATTGAATTGTATTGATTAAGTATTGCAATTGTGATTAAGGAGAAGATAAGATGTTCCTTTTTATCCGCAAATGCACAAATGGGAGATCCAAGTTGATCAACCCCAGAGAAGGGTTAATGCACAAATGAGTCAACTATTTGGAAGGGAGAATAACAAAGGAGATACCTTAAATTCTGTTAATTATATGTATAGAAATTATGTATAATAGTAATTAGAGAAATAGAAGAAATGCACTAACCTTGAAATATTGCAGATCAAAGAATGCTATTTTTTTGAGGTCTGTACTGAGTTTTTGGAAAAACTGACAGTTGATCCCAAACTGGAATGCAGAGATGAACATTACCCAGAAATTATTTTCCTTTTCGATGTCATCTTATGAAAAAGGTCAACCTTGACCCACAAATGTCAACCTTGACCCAATAATGTCGACCCTGACTTGCACAGATCCGAAACTGACTCTGTTCGTGGATCCTGAAAGTTTAACGAAAAGGGTATCCAGATCTGGTCTCAAAAATGCAATCCTGAACCTGTACCTACAAGAAAAAGAGGTTTGTTTGTTGTGGGGGAGGGGTTTTCCTTAGTCAAACCCTAATTTAGGAATTAACCTTGAAATAAGTAAAGTACAAAATGCTAGCAAGTAGTAGAATTGAATCTAACAATGAAGCTATGATACTCAAATAGATATGTAATTGAAATTCAAATGTATGCAAATATGTAAGTATGAAAGCATGGGATTTAGAAACCATAAACCTCCAATATTGTATGCTTGAAATCCACTTTGAAGAGATGTTTAAAGAGTCTTGAGGATGCACAAAGGATCTTGAAGGAAGATCACACCACCATGGTAGCTAGATCTATGGTTTGAATGATGAATCTTGAATGTTTGCACCTAATCCCTTCAAAGGCTTGAAAGCTTGAATCCTTGATCTTCAATGGAGAACTTGAATGCTTGAGAGGAAGAATTGAACACCTTGAAAGCTTGGAGATATGTAGAATTTTTTTTTTTTTGACAAAATCTTGATTAGAGATTTTTGGACTTAGAAGTCTTAGAGAAAATGAGAGAGAAATGCTTCCTTTTATATGAAATTAGGGAACAATCTTCTAAGGAGGCCGAAATAGGATAATTAAATTCTAATTAGACCCATACCCCTAGAAAATGACCTATATTAAATATAATTTAGGATTTAACACTTTGAAACCCGAAACAACTGACCTGAAAGCGGGAAAACTAAATTTTTGATGAGCCCCGACAACCGACAACTTTCCTGATTTGAAAGGGGTACCCAGGTCAGGGTCAAGGTTGACCCTGACCCAGGGGGTCAGAACCCCTGGAAAATATGCCAGGTGGGGTAGGAGGTGCCCAGAGAGGCCCAATCAGGGTCCTAAACCAGCACAGAAGCATGAGATGATGCAGAAATAGGAGGATGATATGATGGAGGTCAAAAACATCCCGTAAGGAGGGCTAAATGCTCTTAACATGGAAGTGCTTCCATTTTAAGATGATACACATCTATAAATTTCTCATGGGAGCATGGTCTAGACGCAGATGAAGGAATGAGTCCCTTTAAAGAACTGTCTGAAGCCAATTTCCTAACATAATGACCAAGACCCTCCGCTAGAATAGTGAAGTGAATGGGGGACAAAGGATCACCTTGGTGAAGCCCTCAAGAAGGCTTGAAGAAATGGGAAGAGGATCCATTCACAATAAATTCAGCCATAAAAGTGCTAGTAAGTTGGGAAACAAGCTGCAACAATTTTTCACAGAAGCCAAATGATTGGAGAATCTTAATCAAAAAGTATCGGTCCACCCGGTCATAAGCCTTCAAGAGATCAAGCTTGAGAAAGAAACCATGATTATAAGAGGAGTGGGTAGAATGAATGACCTTGTGAACCTTCATAATGGAATCCATAATTTTCCTACCTAGAAAAAATCCACTCTGCTGGGGAAAATAATATGGGGAAGGAGAGCTAGCAGTCTAAGAGTAAGAACCTTAGAGAAAATTTTATACACCAAGTTACATAAATTGATCGGCCTAAAGGAATCAACCGAATCAACACCTGGAGATTTAGGGATCAATGATATGACATTAATATTAATTTATGTAAGCATGGTTCTTGACCCAAATAATTATTTAAAAAACATTACAGATATCCCTGCCCACAATGTGCCAGAATTTATGAAAGAAGAACACAGGAAACCCATCTGGGCCTGGGGACTTATCCACTAAGGAAGGGATAGAATCAAGAAGTAGGGCTTGATTTCCCAAGGAAAGTGATTGACCTTTGGAAAGAAGGGAGGAAAAAACGTCAACCATAGCCAAAGAAATATCTNCAAGAAGTAGGGCTTGATTTCCCAAGGAAAGTGATTGACCTTTGGAAAGAAGGGAGGAAAAAAAGTCAACCATAGCCAAAGAAATATCTGTATCATTACTAACCATTCTAGAAAATAGCCCAATTTTGGAGATTCTATTGGAATATCTATGTTTGGAAGTAGACATATGGAAAAACTTGGTGTTCTTATCTCCACCCTTCAGCCAAAGTGACCTAGACCTTTGTCTCTAGTACACTTCCTCTTTAGAAATGATGTTATGAGTTTTGACCAAAAGAGCAGTCTCCCTATCCTTAAGGTCTTGAGACATACCTGTCTGCTGGATAGAGTCCTGAATGATATCAAGTTCATTTTGTAAATCAAGCTTGACATTGAAGATGTCACCAAACACTTCCTTACTCTTATTTTTAATATTTAGTTTTATGTGTTGGAGTTTCTTAGACACCCGAAACATAGCAGACCCTCGAATGTTAACGTTCCACCACTCCCTGATTCTCTTCTCTAACTCCGGATGGTCAATTCATGGTTTTTCAAATCTAAAGGAGAAATTATCCATTACCTTGATCAGATGAGTGACAAAGGAGAGAGAAAGTGATCAGACCCAACCTTCATGATAGAAGACAATGAGCATCAAAAGCTATTAATCCAATTTCCAAAGATCAAGTCATGATCTAGACGAACCTGAATAAGGTCCTCTCCCACTATTCTATTAGACCAAGTGTAATTTAGACCCTGGAGATCAATATCAACAATAGCTTGTAGATTAACAAAATCCATGAGCTCAACTCTACCCTCTATTTGACTCAAGATATCAACCCCTCCAAACTTCTCATTATCTTTCAGAGGACAGTTGAAATCTCCAATAACCAGCCAGGGAGAATCACTGAAAGAATGCCTTTGATTATCAACCATTTTCCAATATTTAGCTTTACCAGATTTGGAATTAGGAGCATAGATATTAGTAGTAACCCATTCAAAATCAGACTTGATGTAGGTAAATTTAATGCTCAAATAATTTACATCATTATTTAGAATATCACCTCTAATATTATTCTGGTTCCAAAAGGCAGCAATAACTCCTGAGGCACCAATAGAGCTGGATCCAACTACCCAACCATTTTTGAAGATTCTAATTTTTTCAACCTTATCTTTAATCATTTTAGTTTTTTGAACAAGCATGATATAAGGTTTATGATCTCTTAATAGGTTCCTCAATGTATCCTGCTTATGGGGAGCATTAAGCCACCTAATATTCCATGAAATGACTTTCATTTCTTAACTAGAGTGCAGACATGTCTTGGATGGTTAGTTGCTTACCATCTGCTATATCCTTTTTAATTTCTCTTTCTCTGATTTCTTTCTTTGAGGTTCTACCTGGGGTTCTCTTTTGGGATCCAACATCCTCCTTAATGCTACAAACCTTATAACCCTCATCAGCCCTACTCCAAGTAACCACTCCCTTTGAACCAGGTGTTGAGATTTTTCTTTGCTATTTCTTTTGTTTCTTCCCAATATGAGTAGTCGAGGGAGAACCATTCAAATATAGGATATCTGGACTGACATAAGGTTCTTCATCAACACTTCTAGACTGGGTATCTAGAGAAGATTAGGAATCCTCCTCCTCTGACTTTTCATGGTCGCAAGGTGGAGAATCCTCCCCCATAGCATCACTATCTGAGTGAACAGTAAGAAAGGCTCCTTCTTCTTTAAAGTGCAATTGTTTAAGGTTGATATCTTCATTTTGGATAGGAACAACAACCTCCACCAACACCTCCTTCATCAGAGAGTCAGATATATGTGTAACAGAATCCACAATTTCTCCCTCTTCCAGGTTTTGAATCCCATTCAATTCAATCGTGTCACCAAGGCTTCCTTCCAAAGCCATATAAGCCTTGCTAATGCTCTCACCTTAAGTTAAAACTAGAGACTTCTTCTCCTTCCAAATTAGTTTGGGCTCCATAGGAGGATTTGCGTCAGAGACCACTACTTTGGGATCCTTTTTGACTTTTTTGGACAATTCTTTGCCCAATGACCCATTTTGTGACACACAAAATAGGCAAAGGGAAGGGATTCAAATTCCACTTCTTGCTTCCAAATACCCAGTTTGGAGTTGATGTTGATAACCAAAGGAAATTTATCAAACTTACTAATATTGATATAGATTCTTGCAAAAACCAGACAAAATTTGGCAGTTGTCATCGAATCGATTGAGAGAATCTCATGACCAAAAGTAGAAGCAAATCCCTTGAAGACTTCCTCATTATAGTACACAAGAGATAAAATAGGAAACCTGACCCAGACCGGAGTGGCTTTGAAGAAATTTTCAGAGTAATCCCAATTTGGAGTCTATTTACAGAAGGCCACAACCGTTCTTCCAAACATCCAAGATCCTCCACACAGGACAAAATCTTGATCTTCTTTGTTGGAAAAAGCATAGGATAAGAACCCCGTAGGTAAAGCAGCTATGTCAACCTGACCCTTCAAAGCCCATCTTTTCCTAACAAAAGATCTAACCAGTTTGATATTGGGCCTAGGTCCGACGAACTTACCAACCAGAGTGAACTCCATTGAAGATACAGAGTGATCCACTAGAGAATCAGGAACAAAACTAGTGACTTCACCATCCATGAAGCTAGCCTTCACAGTTCCAACAATAGGAGATTGTTTTCACGCTTGTTTAGCTCCCAGGATTTCTAACCACTTTTTGGTAGAAGAGGGGTTGACCTCGACATTCTCAATGCTTGTCTCTTTAGGGGACCCAACTAGTGGGTCCTTTGGGGTCTTTTTCACAAAAGCAGGGCTAGGCCCAATCTCAAAAATATTATCTCTAGCTGTTGGGCCTCGAGGTGAAGGATGAGACAAAACATCCTTTGAAAGAATCTCTGCAGAACTCAGCAAAGGTGATTCACATGCCGTAATAGCCTTGCAGGGAGGCTGATTCTCCTTACCATACATAGAATAATCTGACACGTGCAAGGCCAGATTCAAAATTGGTACTGGAGAACCCGTTGTAGTTTTGGCCATATTCACCGTGGCATTCTCCAGTCCAGCACCAGAATAAGAGCCCGCAACCAGGCCGCCATGCCTGGCTGGGACACCATTGAAATTTTAAAATCCTTTCCCACTCAAATCCTCTCCCATTGTTCTCTGAAAGAGCATGAATTAATTTTATATTGGGTATGTTATATTTGAATGTTTTTGTGCTTCATCTATTAGTAATGATAATGAGTTTAGCCTTCATTTTATGTTTAATTTTTGGATACATATCTTTCATGAGAAATAATATTTTAATATAATACTTCTCTTTACTTGTTTATATCTCTCTCTTCCTATCCCATATTTCCATTTATTGTTATATCTCTCTATCACTCAATCTCACCATCTATATCTCTTAATATCTCTCCCTCTTTCACAATATCTACTTCCCTATACCCCTCCCTCTTAAACTACCTATATCATTATATAGTCATAAAATGGAAGTACTTCCATTTTAGACTGGTTTAGCCTTTCTAGTAAGTGGTTTAGGGTCATTTAAAGCACCTTGCATGGGTTCCTGACTTGGATCTAGCTTTATCCCCTTGTTTTTCCCCATTTACACTTTTTCCACCCTATTTTTGACACCCCAGACTAAAAAACTGTGACTTTGACCTCAGGGTCAAGGTCAACCTTTTTGGTTGAAGGTTGACCTTGACCTTGACCTAGCTCACAATCAACCTTTTCTAGGCCCGTGATTCAAATTTTAGAATTTTAGGGTTTTCAGATGTCGGTCTTTGGAAAAAGTTAATTCCCACTTCTGGGTCAGTTGTTTCGGTCTTCAGAACAACAAATCTTAAATTATATTTAATATAGGTCCTCTTCTAGGGGCATGGGTCCAATTGGAATTTTATTCTCCTATGTAGGCCTCTCTAAAATATTGTGCCCTAGTTTCATATAAAAGGAATCTTTCTCCTCTCATTTTCTCTAACCATGCTCATCAAGCATAATTGCAAGAATTCAAAGAATTGAGGAGTGAGATACAAAGGTGAAGAAGAAATATTTGAAGCAAGCCAAGTAGCCATTGAAGAATTCATCCATTCTCAAGCACTTCTCAAGCACTCATTTTCATCAAGGAGATCCATTGGTGGCCATTGAAGGATTCAAGCTCCATGGAGCCCTCTTGTTGAAGGTTTGTTCATCCACATTCCTCCAAGGCTCTTCCTATTTAAAATCCCATTCAAGATTGGTGTTGAAGATATATAAGAAATTGATTGAAGATATCCTACATCCTATATTCTACATTCTACAACCTTTTTGGTGCATACATACTTGTGGATTCATGGATTTGAATCCGCTACAAGGACTTCTACAAGCAAGGTGAATTTGTTCATTTACTTTTTTTTACTTATGAAATTTCAATTATACTTTGAGGTTAATTCCAAAATTAGGGTTTGACCAAGGCAAACCCATTCCCCCAACAAACAAACCATTTTTCTTGTAGGTACAGGTTCAGAACATCATATCAGAGTGCATATTCAAATAGCCTTTTCGGCAAACTTTCAAGATCCGAAAATAGAATTTTAGTATGAGACTTTTTAGGTCGATGTTTCCCTAGGTCAGAATTGGAAATTTTGGTTCAATGGTGATAGTGACTTGAGGGTACAAATTAGAACTATATCAAAGCATAAAAATATTTATGGGTCTCTACATTTCTATTCCAAATCTGGTCTCATATTTTCAAGAAACTGAGTGCAGACCCCCCAAAATAGCATTCTTTAGATCTACAACATTTTAAGGTTAGTAATTTTATCCTATTCAATTCAATTAAAGTTCTTAATCTATCTAAACCCATCACACATTTCAAATAAATAAACGGGTACTTAAGATTTTCCTTTTTAGTTCTTATTTCCAAATGATTGATTCATTTATGCATTGATCCTTCCATTTTGGATTAATCAGTTTGGATCCTTCATTTTTATATCTATGGATAAAAGGAGAGTATTTTATTTATCCCCTACATTTCATCAAACATCATTCCTTTAAATGTAAGATAGAATAATAACAAACCCTCAAACATCTCTATTTTCTTACCTTACATTTTGGTGAACCCGCAATAGACAACTCTTTGTTTTTGGTGTTAGATTTACATCTTTTATGTTAGATCTTGCATGCATATTAGATTAGCTTTCTTTTGTGTTCTTGAATTTACATTTGCAAAAATTAAAATCAAAACCTTGTGTTTCCTAAATTAAGTTCATTTGTATTGCATTGGTGTATGAGCTTTACCACTTATAGTCCTACCTATAGTATCTTGGTTAGAATAAGTCATAGAATTATGGGTTCCTTTGATCCTCAGTCTTCCTCTCCTTTCCTTAGGATCCCGGATGACAATTTGATCACTGATGATTCCAATCCTTCTATGGAGAATAATTCTAGAAAACCATAATTAAGATTCCATCCAGGCTATCGAAGCTCTTAAGAAAGTCCTTCATGATAGTGATCAATGTATTAATCTCTTGCATGGTATCACCCATATTGTGCATTTGAATGTTAAACCTTTAGCACAAGAGGCTCAAGATCTAGGATTTACTCCTCCTGTCACTATTGAGGGACCTTCTTCTGTTCCTTTACCTAGCATTCCTACTTATACTCCTCCTTTGATGACTACATCTCTCCCAATTTAATCTATTCCCGTGAGTGCTCCACCGGTATCTCTAGCTACCTCACAACCTTCATATCATAGTGTGCCTTTTACTTATTCCAATTCCCTTCCAACTATGGTTCCAAGTGTTCCACCGGTTGTGTCTTCCATTCCTTCCGCTTCCTACACTTTTCCTAGTTTTCCTAATATTTATGTGTCACCTATGTCTTCTAATGATTCCACAACTATTAGTTTGGCTCAAACTTTGTCATCTTTACAAGAACAACTTGCATCCCTAACCCAATCCAAGTTTAGCATTCATGCATGTGACATGGGTAGTCCTTTATCCTTAGACATTATTCTTTCTATTGTTCCTCAACAAGATGATATGCCTCATCTTGAGAATTACAATGGTAAAGGAGATCCTGTTACTCATGTTAAAACATTTCAAATCCTTTGTAGTGATTATGCTCATGACCATAGGATTTTAGCTAAACTATTTGCAAGAACTTATCGTGATAATTCTTTACAATGGTATTGTTCTTTACCTCCTTTTTCTATTTATTCTTTTCCTAAACTTCCTAATACCTTCATTCAACAATTTCAAAATAAAATTGGTCCACAAGTTTCCTTAACTAATTTAATGTATTGTAAACAAAACATTAAGAAAAAATTAAATGATTTCATTAGTAGATTTAAGAATTTGTATGTTCAAATTTCTTATCCTGTTCCTAATATTGATATTCAACATATGTTTATTTCAAATTGACTAAAGGATATTAGAGATAAGATTCTGCTTAGTGAATTTACCTCTTTTCAACAACTTTGTGCAACACTTCACCATTATCAATTACAAGTGAGTGAATTTGAGAGCAACACTCCAATGGCTCCTTTTCTAGTTGATAAGAGTGACACTGCTCCTAATCCTAATAAGTTTCAGAAACCTAACAACTATATCAAGATTAATAAATAGACAAATGTGGTTGTTGATCAAGTTGTTTTTGCATCTCATAATGCCACTTCTGCATCCACTTCTTTCCATATGAATCGTACATTTACTCCTCTCTCAGAATCCTTACATTCTATTATGAGTAGGTTGTTAAGTGCTAATTGTTAGAGTAATAATACATTTGTCTTTATAATTAAATCACTTCGGTTTAATTATTAAAGCTCACTATTATTCTATTCACTTAAGCTTGTCATTTGTAGGTACATAATAATTAATATGTTTATTAATTATTAATGCACAAACCTAGCTTTCTTTGGCTTTAGGGTTTCTTACCTTATATGCCACTTTTGTAATTATTGTTCATTACTTTTTGGGAAATATAATTTTGCTCTCACTCCGTTGAGTTTTTCCAAGGCTTCTATCTCTATGGTTTCCATTCAACATTAGGTATTTGCATGCAGGTGTTCTTGGTGAGCTGTGAAGTTGGATTTCTCAACTTCTACATGGTATCAGAGCCACCCTATCACTGCCTGGTTTGAAGGTTTTTTGAAGCTGTGATTCGAAGATGACAGCCACAACTTCTCTGGGGTTTTTCTATCACTTTGAAGGAGGCACTATTTTTTGGAGCCATTTGAGAAAAAATAGACTCCACCATTGCGTTCAGAAGGCCCAAGAGAGTCAAAATACCTATAAACTTTGACCATTTTGGTCACAGTGACCTCGGACAAAAATTTTAGCCTCCCAGGTCATACAGACATTTAAAAAAAAAAAAAAAATGTTTAGGGCTGCCAAAGCGGCCACCGGAGCGTGCCACCCTGCACCACCCCAGCCCGGCCCCCTGCTGGCGTGCCACCACACAGCCACCGGGGCTGTGGTCACTGGCATTGCAACCCAGGCACCGCTCCCTCTTCCCTGACGAGCCACCTAGCCACCACCTCCACCGGCGGCCCGCCACCTTCCGCCCACCTGGTACATTTGTTGTATGGTGGTGATGTCACAGTGACATCACCGATTGAATAATATTTTTCAGCGGGTTTTTTAAAATTTTCCAGCGGCTTTTTCAAATTTTCGGCGACCGAAATATTTTTCCAGCAAACAGGCGATGGGCGTAAATTTTTTTGCCGCAAACGGGTGACGGCCATTTGACCTTCAAATTTTATGTCGTGCCTATTTTTTTCTAGTGAGTTTATTTTCAGAAGGGCACTTTATTTTTTGGCCATATCTTGGGCATACAGTGTCCATTTTTAAAAAACAAAATATTGTTAGAAAGGTATTTCTGAGCTGGACGTGATAATCCTAGTCTTGATTTCTAGTTTGGCCATTTGAGCTCCTATTTTTGGCATTGAAATAGAGGCTTCATTTTCCTCCCTCTCTGCATCTGGTGTTCAAGTTTTTTCCTAGTTTTTCATGCTTTCAATAATTGATTCTTTGTTGTATGGGGGTTATAATTATACTTTGTGGGGGGGTGCTTTTGCTTTCTGTCATTTACTTTTAGAAAATGACCCTTCTACTTCCTTTTTTTCCTTCTCTCAAATGTCGAACCCCTCCATTGCCCGACTGATACCGCACAATTACCACACCTGGAAAGCACACATGATCAGGCTTCTCATGTCAGGTGGCTTATGGTCATGCCTAGATGAAAATCAACCTATCCTACAACATCCTTTTGAGGTTCTTTAGCACAGGAATAAAATGGATGAAGCCATAGGCTTGATTACACTAAACATTTATGATAGTCTCCTCTTTCACCTGGATGGTTTGACAACTCCTAAGGCCATTTGGGGTAAGTTTTTAGATTTTTTTGGCACGGTGAATGAGTTCTGGGCACTACAGCTTGATGCAAAGCTGACCACTTTGACTCCTACCAGCTTTCCCACTATGGAGGACTTCTTGATGAAGTTCAAATCTCTGCGCTCAGTTTTGTAGGGATGTGGGAGAAACAAGACAGATGATGAGTGTATCTTCCCGATACTCTCAAATTTGAGAGGACAGTATCAGATCTTTTCTTCTACTTTCTACTCCACCATGTATGCTTTGGGTGCTAGACACACCATGCCTTCTTTTGAGACATTCTGTGATTGGTTGACACGAGAATAGGCAAAGATCCAACAGATGGATGCTTCTAGCTCTTCTAGCCAAGCATTGGTTGCTTAGTCTTCACAGGGGAAACCAAAATAGAAAGGAAAAATGAAGAAAGATTCCACAGGCAATGAGTCTTCCTCCAAAATTGCACAGAAAAATGATTCAAAACCTCCAGCTAACCCTTCCAATGGAAAATATTCTTCGAAGTCTACTGAGTCTACCTCCAAGACTAAGAACAAATCAATTGAGACCTGTAGCTTTTGTGGAGAGGATGGACATCCTATTTCTAGGTGTTGGAAATGTTTGGAGGCTTTAGAGGAAGCCATGCAGGAGCATCACATTTTAGCTCCTCAGTCCACATCCTCCCCTGCAGGGAAAGGTCATGCTCTTACTGCACAAGAAATGACTTTTGGGCCCACCTGGATTCTTGATTCCAGTGCTTCTCACCACATGACACACATTCAGCAGTTGGTCACCTCACTTGCTCCTTGTGCTACTTCACAGATTGTATTTGGGAACTCATCTTATCTTTTAGTTTTGGGTTCTGGTTCTGTTGCACTAGCTGGGGGTTCTCTGCAGGATGTTCTTTTTGTCCCTAACATTTTGATGAGCCTATTGTCTATCTATCAGATTTTCCACTCTGGCTCTAGTAAGACAATTGAGTTCTCACCACATGATGTGGTTATTCAGGACTTACATGATTCTGATATGATTGTGGCTACTAGGAGTGTTGACACTCCATCCTGCCTATACAGATTTGATGGATTTGAGTCTTCTGATGGCACATGTTCCTCTCTTATAGCACATGCAGATTAAGTGAACAGACTTTGGCATGAGCATTTGGACCATGTCAATTATAGATATCTTCAGCAGATGAGCACACAGGCACTTGTTCTTGGGCTTCCACAGAATACTTGCACTGATGGGGTTTGTCAGGGTTGTGTTCTTAGCAAACGGCATAGGGATCCTTTTCCTCAGGGATGAGCTACTCATACTTTGGCACCATTGGAGTTGATTCATAGTGACCTCATTTCATTCCCTACTCCTTTTTCTAGTGCCAGATATGTCCTCACCTTCATTGATGACTTCTCCAGGTGCACATGGGTGTACTTTTTGAAGTACAAGTCTGATGTCTTTGATTCATTTTGAGTCCTTAAGACATTTTTTGAGAAGCAATCTAGTCTTTCTATTCAGTGGATATGCACAGATAATGGGGGGAATATGTGAACCAAGATTTTAGGGATTTTTCTCCGAACATGGTCTTCAGCATCAGTTTTCAGTGCCCTACACCCCTCAGCAGAATGGTGTGGCTGAGAGAAAGAACATAACACTTCGGGAGATGGCTAATTGTATGGTACAATCTAGGTCCATGGATTTATATTTTTGGGCAGAGGCAGTCAATTGTGCCAACTATATTCAGAATCAGATGCCTCACAAGGTAGTTCGACATATGACTCCTGAGGAGGCTTGGTCTCATGTCAAGCCTGATGTATCTTCATTCTGAGTTTTTGGTAGTGAAGCATGGGCATTTGTGCCTGACACTTAGAGGAGAGCGATGGAGTGGAAGAGCCGACACCTCATTTTTGTTGGCTACTATGAGGATGTTAAGGCATACAGTTTTTTTGATCCTGATTCTAGAGAGGTCCTATTTCGACGGGATGTCTAGTTTAATGAGTGCCTTCCTGCAGTAGATACCCCACTTCCAAAGTCTACTTCACTTACCACTACTCCCTCATCTCTTCCAGCTTTGTTTTTGGATGATGAGGATGATGATCTTGGTGATCCCCATTTACCTCCACCACAGGATCTTGCACAGATGCCTAGATGGGCTCGTGTTACAGTTGATGCTGCATGATCTCTTGCTGGTGATCCGTCCACTTCCCGTTGCACCAGGTCTCATATTGTAGGTTCTAGTCTTCTGATTCATGCTATTTGTGGTGATCCTCAGACATTTGGGGCAGTGACAAGATATACTGAGTGGGATAGTGCTATGGAGGAGGAGTATTCTTCTTTGATGAAGAATCATACTTGGGATCTTTGTTCTCTTCCTAAGGGAAGAAAGTTAGTGCGATGCAAGTGGTTGTATCATACTAAGTTTGTTGCTGATGGTTCTATTGATAAGTACAAGGCATGTCTTTTTGTGAAGGGTTTCTCCCAGGTTGAGGGTATTGATTACACTGAGACATTTTCCCCTGTCACCAAGATGAATTCTATTCACTTTATCTTATCCCTCGCAGCTTCTTAGGGATGGCCCATTTTTCAGAAGGATGTGAAGAGTGCATTCTTGCATGGTGATCTTACTGAGGAGATTTACATGGAGCAGCCTCAGGGATTTGCGTAGGATTCCTCCTTGGTTTGTAGACTTCGACATTCTTTGTATGGTCTCAAACAGGCCCCTCAGGCTTGGTATGAGAAGATGGACTCCTTTCTGCTTTCTACTGGCTTCACACGCTGCCATTTTGATCCTACAATCTACATTCAGCATCTTGAGGATGAGGTTTTGATTCTTGTGCTATATGTTGATGATCTTCTCATCACAGGTAGCTCATCTTCTATGATTCAGGATGTTCAGCGTGCATTGATAATGCAGTTTGAGATGACTGACCTTGGTCTATTACACTTCTTTCTGGGTCTTCAGATTGTTCATTCCTCTACTGGGATCTTTTTTTCCCAGTAGAAGTATGCTCTTGACATGCTTCGACGCTTTGATATGCTTGATTGCAAGCCTACTCCCACACATTTTTAGTCAGGTGTTACTTTGTCTACCTCTTGCACTTCGCCTTTAGTGGATCCTACATTGTATCGACAGTTGGTTGGCAGTTTCTTGTACCTGACACACTCGTCCTGATCTCTCCTTTGTAGTTGGTCTTGTCTCTTCATTCTCACAGGAGCCTCATGAGAGTCATTGGCAAGCTACCAAGTGTATTTTGAGATACATTCAGGGCACACTTATATATGGCCTCCATTACACATCAGGGGTTACTCACATTGTTGGCTTCACCGACTCAGATTGGGCTGGTGATGTTGATGATCGAAACTCTACTTCTGGCTTTGTCTTTTGTCTTGGCTCTAGTCCTATCACATGGTCATGCAAGAAGCAGCATGCTCATGCACTTTCATCTACAGAGACTGAGTACAGAGTGACAGTGCATGCTAGTTAGGAGATTTTATGGCTTTGACAGTTGATGACTTAGTTTGGTTTTCCTCCTGGTTGTCCCACTGTTCTATGGTGCGATAATTAGAGTGCTATTCACATTTCCCACAACCCGATGGAGAATTAGTGCACTAAACACATTCAGCTTCATATGCATTTCATTTGTCAGCAGATTCAAGATGGTGTTCTCTCTTTGGAGTACATTCCTACTAATGCACAGGTTGGTGACATCTTCACCAAACCTTTTGCATCTCCGCACTATCTTCAGTTGCGTTCTATGCTTGGGGTGATGGAATTTGTCCTTGGGGGGTCTTGTTGAGGCCTTCCTTCCTTCATTTTTTTTTCAGCATGTTGTTGTATCTCTTTTTGGGGTAGAGTTTTTCCCATTGGGTTTTCTCTATTTCCTCATTTTACAGAGATTTCTTTGTAGTTGGGTACCTGATCAGGCCTTGTTGCTGGGACCCTTTTTCCTGCTTTCATAGCTATGCTAGGTTTTCTTCCTCCTAAGATTCGCTTAAGGGGGGGTGTTAGACTATATAGTACATTTGTATTTATAATTAAATCACTTCAGTTTAATTATGAAAGCTCACTATTATTCTATTCACTTAAGCTTGTCATTTGTAGGTGCATAATAATTAATATGTTTATTAATTATTAATTCACAAACCTAGCTTTCTCCGGCTTTAGGGTTTCTTACCTTATATGCTGCTTTTGTAATTATTGTTCATTAATTTTTAGAAAATATAATTTTGCTCTCACTCTGCTGAGTTTTTCCAAGGCTTCTGTCTCTGTGGTTTCCATTCAGCATTAGGTATTTGCATGCAGGTGTTCTTGGCGAGCTGTGAAGTTGGATTTCTCAACTTCTACACTAATATGATTACGTTGCCTCCTATTTGACCTCTCCTTCGGACTATGATAGCTTCAAAATCCTTTGATTCTAAAGATTTTTTACCAATACCATCGCCAGAATGGCCATGAAACTAAAAAATGTTATTCTCTAAAGCATAAAGTTCAAGACTTAATCGATTCTAATGCTTTATCTATTGATAATTTTGATGGTAATGAGAACAAATATATCTCTCCTCCTAAAAAAAATCTTCAAATCTATACGAATCCTTTACCTACACATGATACTAATACCATTGCTCAACCATCTTCTGTGGATATCATTTACAATTTGAAGATGGATGATCTTAATCACATTTTTAATCCTGTGGAGTGCATTGTTTCACCTCAACCTACTATTCAAGATCATTCACCTCCACCTCAACTTCAAGTTCCACCTAAACCTCAGAAACAAACTAAGGATAAATGTCCTCATGAACTTTCAATTACCTTTGATGACTCTAAGACTATTAAGGCTCCCGATGGTCCCCTTTGTATTTATGGTAGGATTTCTAAGATACCTATGCATGGTTATCATTTTGATCCCACGTCTTTAATAAATGTCATTACTGAGGAAAACCTTTTTATGAAAAACCTACAACATGACTGTTATGATCCATCGAAGGCATGGATCCAAACTTGTAATGGTTTTCTCTATCCTGCACTTGGTTCTATTAACTTGCCTATTGAACTTTGTGGTAAAGTTGTAGATACTACCCTCATTGTCATTCCTACTTCTGATCAATTTCAAATCAAATTTGGTTTTCCTTGGATAACTGCTATGCATGCTATTGCTTCTTCTATTCATAAATGTCTTAAGTTCATTCATAATGGAGAAGTAAAAATGATTAATCATAGTTTGTATCAACCTTCTAGGCCTAAATATTGTGCTACTCTTGATTTTTTTTTACCTTCATTACCTAATTCTTGTCCTCCTTGCCCTGACAACCTTTTTCACGCATATCAAGCCTATAAACTTCGCAAGATTGTCAAGTTAAGCATGCCTCAGATAGATCTTAACCATGGTATTTTACCAACTCCTTCTATACCTCCTTTATCCATCACAGCTATCTCTATTACTCAACCTCCCAGTGCTTCTTATCATCCTACTACGAATCCTCTTATAGAACCTGCGAAGGAACGAGTTGTTATTCCTCCTTGTTCTCCACATGTTTCAAATAAAGAAAAACATAATAAATCTACTAATGAATGTCGTAAGAATTGTAGAGCTAATGTTAGGGCCCGTTCTTCTATTCTTCAAAATTATTTATCTTCTTTTCACCAACCTATGCCTGATGTGTTAAAAGAAGTTAATATTCATAGTGATGTTAAGATGAATGAGTATGATGATCCTATTCGCATCTTAGATCCCATTTTAATTAATCTTGATGAGGAGGATACTCTAGATGATGCTATTGATTTTAGTGATGAATATGAGACCATTAATCTTGATACTGACTTATCTCATATGCTTTCAACTCAATTGACAATTACACCTAGTATCGAGCAACGCAATTCTCAAGAGGATCCTTGTTTTGAACTGGCTATTATTCCTACTGTATTGGATATAGTCCCTCTTGCGAGTTTCCCACCTTCCCTAAATTATATAAACTAATATGGGGAGAGTAGGCGATGCACCAGATTGGCTTATACTTCATGGTAGCCCTTTTTGTGTTTACATGTCATACTATGCTTCTCATGTAATGTGTTTTCTAAATGTTTGTTAGACTCTTTTATACGACCCTTGTTACTTTGTTGGTGCAAGGTGATAAAGGAATCAAACCAGTTGTATAATTCCTCTATATGTATCTTTACTCTTCTGTATGTTTTTTTCATGTTATATTGTACTTGTGCTATTGTTCTTAAATTTTTTCCTTGTGTAGTCCACTTGTATCTGTGGCATGGTAGCAATGATTCTTTTTTGTCTCCATGTTGTGGTCCGAAAAGACTCTTCTTCGTAACTCTTGAGTTTTATTTCCTCCATTGTGATTGTAGTTCTACTTTATTTGGGAAATGATGTCAATTCATTTTCAATAATATCATATCTATATACACATATTATCTTCTGATCATACTGACCCCATAGTAGGTAGATCCCTTTTGTATTCTATGTCTGTTTATGTGGTATTTACCTTGATTTTTCTTCATTTGGGGGCATCTCGTAGTGGAAATGTAATCAGTAGAGTTGTTTATGTTTCCATTCAAGCTATTGCTCCTATTAAAGTGTTAGCAATGACTTTAACATGGGGGCATACACTCTACTCACTTTTTTCACACATGCACGTTAAAAATATTTTCAAAACTTCAATTTTTTTCCCTCTATGGATTAAATACTAATCCTTAAAGCATGAATATTTTACTTTTTAGGATCTCTTGATCCCTCTAGTTTAAATTTACATGGATCTCTTGATTCCTCTAGTTTCAATTTACAATGTTTTTATTTCTTAATGTTGGAAGGTGTCCTTAAGAATGGATCTCCCTGATGGGTTGACTAGTGAGTAGCCACATTCACTAGGTGGTTCAACTCCATCTTTCCAGTTGCACTATTTCCTTGTGTGGTTCACAATGGGACATAAGTTCTCACTGGGTGAGGTAACCACACCCTCTCTCTATTTCTCCTTAACTGGTGACATCTCTCATATTGTGATCTTAGGGTTGATAAAGACTTAAGTCCATTGGGGGATTGAAGATCTCTTTGTCCCTTTTGATTTCAATAATATTATCTATTCTTTATGATCTCCTTTAGTAAGAGTTTGCATCGAGTCCATACTCTTACTAAAGTGGGGGCTAAATGTATAGTCGAAAAATGGAAGCACTTCCATTGTAGACTAGTTTAGCCTTTTGAGTAAGTGGTTTGGGGTCATTTCAAGCACCTTGAATGGGTTCCTGACTTGGATCTGGCTTTATCAACATGTTTTGTCTCATTTCCACTTTTTCCAACCTATTTATGACACCCCAGACTGAAAAATGGGGACTTTGACCTCAGGATCAAGGTCGACCTCTACCATTACCTAGGTCACAATCAACTTTTTCTAGGCCCGGGTTTAAAATTTTAAAATTTTATGGTTTCCAAATGTCGGTCTTTGGAAAAAGTTAATTCCGGCTTCCGGGTCAGCTGTTTCGGTCTTCAGAATAACAAATATTAAATTATATTTAATATAGGTCCTCTTCTAGGGGCATGGGTCCAATTGGAATTTAATTCTCCTATGTAGGCCTTTGTAGAAGATTGTGCCCTAGTTTCATATAAAAGGAAGCTTTCTCCTCTCATTTTCTCTAACCATGATCATCAAGCATAATTGCAATAATTCAAAGACTTGAAGAGTGAGATCCAAAGGTGAAGAAGCAATATTTTAAGCAAGCCAAGTAGTCATTGAATCATTCATCCATTCTCAAGCACTTCTCAAGAAATCATTTTCATCAAGGAGATCCATTGGTGGCAATTCATGGAGTCAAGCTCCATAGAGCACTCTTGTTGAATATTTCTTCATCCATATTTCTCCAAGGCTCTTCCTATTCAAAAACCCATTCAAGATTGGTGTTGAAGATCTACAAGCAATTGATTGAAGACATCCTACATTCTACATTCTACATTCTACATCATTTTTGGTGCATACATACTTGTGGATTCATGGATTTGAATCTGCCATAAGGACTTCTACAAGCAAGGTGAATTTGTTTATTTACTTTGTTTTGCTTATGCAATTTTAATTATACTTTGAGGTTAATTACAAAACTAGGGTTTTACCAAGGCAAACCTCTCCCCCGAACAAACAAACCATTTTTCTTATAGGTAGAGGTTCGGAAGAGAAGATTGGAGTGCAGATTTGGATGTACCCTTTTTGGACTTTTGGGATCCAAAAACAAAATTTCAGTCAGAGAATTTTTAGGTCGATTCTTCCCTAGGTCAGAATAGGAAATTCTGGGTCAATGGTGACATTGACTTGAGGGTACAAATCAGAACTATGTTAGAATAGAAAAAGATTTCTGGGTTTTATTCTTCTCTGTGTTTCTATTCTAGATCCGGTCTCAAATTTTCCAGAAACTGAGTGGAGACTCCCAAAAACAACATTCCTCAGATCTGCAACATTTCAAGGGTAGTACTTTTCTCCTATTCAATTCAATTAAAGTTCTTAATCTATCTAAACCTATCACATATTTCAAATAAATAAATGAGTACTTAAGATCTTCCTTTTTTGTTCTTATTTCCAAATGATTAATTCATTTATACATTGATCCTTCCATTTTGGATTAATCAATTTGGATCCTTCATTTGTATATCTAAGGATAAAACTAGATCATTTTATTTACCCCCTACATTTCAACAAACATCATTCCTTTAAATGTAAGATAGAATAATTACAAAGCCTCAAACATCTCTATTTTCTTACCTTAAAATCATTATATTTTATCTCTCCCTACCTCTCTTTGTCTACCAACTAACCTCATGTATCACAAAAATGTATACAAAAAATAAATCATGCTTTCCCTACTTGACCTTCAATAATTCTTCGACATACCCATTGCTCGCCAAGGTGTTCTATAATACTTATAAAATGAAACTCATCTTATCTTCAATAAAAAATGTGTCCAACACACATTCCCATTATTCCTCCCACAAGTATTTCATCATAGAAGAAACCATGTGCTCAACAAGTTCAATTTCATAGACTTCTCTTCATCCACTGAACGCAAGGAATGTGGTTGGCTTATTCAAGAAAATTTTGGAAAACCTATGGAGGGATAATCTATGTTTAATAATCGAGCTTAATTTTAATTTGAGAAGGTAAACATCAAATTTCTTGTCATATTATCTTTAGGTTTTCAAGGCCACTTGTTAGCCAATAGGATTCTTATGGGGAGAAAAATATGACTGAAAATGTCTCTCACGCACATTACTGGTACCGGGAAAAAGAAAAAAATAGATTAGAATTTTTTTTGTGCAATATTAATAGTGCTTTTTTGTATATTTCAATTTTCTTTGGAGATAATATGTTAAATATAACCGTTTCTCTAGAAATTGCTTTCACCAACTAACACATACTTGCTTCTTTGAGCTATGCCATAGTCTTTAGTAGGCATCTGCATGTGATTGTAAGAGGGATTTTGATGTGATATTTCAGAACCTATGCAAATAATAGTGAATTTCAAAGTTGATTGTCCAACAACCTAAGCCGGTTAAGCCAAGTCAAAATGGTGTCCAAAATGTGTATCAAATTCTAGTCTCTCGGCAAAGCTGAAATGGGAAAGCAAGACATATATTTAAAAAATAGGAAAACTAATATACATAAGGAACAAGGAATTTTCTAGACTTCGGGTAATCCTAAGGATATTTCTAAAGATACCAAATGTCTTATTTTTTATTAAAGGTAAATTTATTTTACGGGGACTAGAAACCTAAATCACAAATTTAAAAAAAAATAAAAAAAATGGAAAAGAGAAGTCTGGAACAAATATTAAAATAAATGCTTACCAACTAACAGACAAAAGACCCAAAACTAGGGGAAAATAACCTCAATAGACTACATATAATTTACCAGATAAATATTTTTCCCAAGAAAATCATCATGAATACTCCTAACCTTATTGATAATACTATTAATAGGATTATCACCCTTATCTTTACTTCAGAGTCTAGTAGCTGGAATAGGAACAATGTCTTTATCTAGATCACCAACTTATATACAATGATGCCTAATCCACATTTACATTTTTCTTTGTGTTGCTTCATCAATTTCACGCTCCAAAATAGGCACATTGTTGTTCACACCAAAATACTAATTGCAAACTTCTTTAGTATCATCCATATCTTTGTCTTCATGTCAAACCTACAATTTTGGTGATAGTTTTTTTTTTTTTTTTTGTTGTTTGGAAAATAATCGATCATGTTTGGCTGGATCAAGAATCTCAAATTTTAAGAAGAAATCTCCACCAATAGCCATGGTTTTGAGGAGGTGCAAGTCTTTTTTTTTTTTTCATTCTTTCAAAAGAAGTTTGGAAAGAAACCTGGGTTGATCACCGAAATTTCAATCACTATAGATTTCTAAGGAGGAACAATAGCAACGGATGATGATTATTATTAGTGTCTTTTATTTTGAACCAGCCTTCACTTTGTTGAGGTTTGACTTTGGAAATATTTTATTTAGCTGGATTTTATATTTTGAAGATCATGGGCTTTGTTTTAATCTTTTAAAATTTGTAATCCTTCTACAGCTGGTTTGATAGATTATCATTGTGTAAAGACTTATAAACTGAATGTTAAAAAATTGTAGGACTTTTAATTTGACTATTATGTTGTTTTTTGTTGTTGAAATGGTTTTATGTAATGTAAGGAATCAAAATTCCTGCTTCTCAAGAAGTTTAGAAAATAGATGTGCTTGTCATTTGTAATCTGTTATGATCCTTTCCCTTGACAAGTCCTATTTCCATGTTCTGCTATGCTTTTCAAAATTTAGTGTTAAAGTTTATGTGTTTCATTCTTCTAGTGGAAGAATTTTGGGGAATTTGAAAAGTGATTTTTTTTTCTTCTCTCCTGATAAACAAATTTCTTGAAGTACAAATATTATAGTAAGTAGGGAATCATATACTTAGTACTTAAATATAATAGTAAATAGAAATAAAACATTTCTTACATTAATATTGAAGGTAGAAATATTAAGATAAGAATATATAAAGTATTGTGTTTAGAAATTTGTATTTATCATTAAGGCATAAAGGGATGATCTAGGATTTCATACTTTTCTTATTTTTTTCACCTATTCATAGATCCCTCCTCTTGATATCTTGTAGCTCCTATCTCATCCCTTACCTTTCCTCAGAAATAAGAAAATAGAATCAGAAAGTATTGTGTTTATAAATTTCATATATAAAGTATTGTGTTTAGAAATTTGTATTTATCATGAAGGCATAAAGGGATGATCTAGGATTTCATACTTTTCTTCTTTTTTTCACCTATTCATAGATCCCTCCTCTTGATATCTTGTAGCTCCTATCTCGTCCCTTACCTTTCCTCAGAAATAAGAAAATAGAATCATGTTGATAATCGAAATGTGTAAGTGTTAAGAAATAGTCAATTTTTTTAATACGTTGTTATTAATTTTGAAGTCTTTGGAATGTGTGTCAAAACAACAACTTAAATTATTGTTTTTTATATGAATGGAATTTAGAGAGATTTAAAGTTTAAACTATGTAAAATATAGAGATAACAGAAATTTAGAAAATTGATTGATAATATTGTATTTTAGAAATGATGAAGATGGACAATTATTAATTTAAATTTGTATAAATACTTTTAAGACTTCAAAATTTAATTTTTATAATTTAATTTTGATAATTTTAAATATTTTTTAAATACTTGAAGAAAAACCATTTCTTCATGATATTTTATATTTAGAAAAGATATTTTAAAATTATACAATTAAAAATTAACATGGGTGATGGACTATAGAAATTACATGAGTCATAAAGATAATTTAAATATTTTATTTTTATATTAAAGATAAATCTATCTCAATGATTCTTTATATTTTTATGAAAGATTAGTAAGTTCATTATTTATTTAAGAATATTATCAATTGTCATAAGAAAAATAGAAATTTGTAATCTTGAATGTGAAAAAATAAAGATTTAGGAATTATTCTTAAAAGTGTTTACATTTAATTAATATATTAAGAATTGTTTTTTCTTAATTAATTTGTATTTATCATGAAGGCATAAAAGGATGAGCTAAGATTTCATACTTTTCTTCTTTTTTTCACCTATTCATAGATCCCTAAAAAAAATTATACAAATTAAAAAAATATAAATTTTTTTTTATTAATATTCAATAATTATTATAATATTAATGATACAATAATTGATAAGTAGGAAAAAAAATGATTCAACTCTCATATAATTGTTTGGATGGGTTGTTTTGATTTAACTCTCCTACAATTTTTGGATGAATTGTTTTATTACTTAAAAATATAGTTCTTGAATATATATATATATATATATATATATA
>MU227969.1:464821-526696 GCA_018584345.1 Thuja plicata | reverse complement strand
TCCATCCGGGCCAGCAGTTGCGCCTGCCAAGAGGGCAGCATCTCCCCCCGGGGAGGCGGGCATGGGGTCCTCAATTTGAAAACGGTTTGAGCGGGAAAGTTGCAGAGCGTAGGAGTTGCAGAGCGTAGCGTTAATAAAAAGCTTATATCTCTTAAAATGTTGAATAAGAAATAAATTGAAATACTATATATTTTCCTTTAGTAGGTTTCATTTTATATTGATTATTCTTTGTAATTTTTGCATCTAGATCAGCCAGAGATAATTTAAAAATTATATAACTTTAATAAATTTGTTATACTAATTTTTTATTATATTAATATCTAATAAAAAAATTCTCCACACTAACTACCTTTTAAGGAAATGATGTTTTCTTGTTACACTATAGAGGTACATTGATGTATCAAAAACAATATCACTAAAAAAGATTAGACAACAATAGGAATGTTGCAATAAACTGGATAGAGTTTATTTGCTAAACAAAATTAGGGTTACACAGCGCAAATGTAAATTGTAAGTAAAACACCTTAAATATGTACAAATCCCACTTCTAATGACAATGGAGGAGGCCGTGTTTTAAATTTTATTTGAAACTATCTGGTAACAAAGATCATCACTGCCAAAGGGCAAAGCCTGTGGATTTGTACGTGACTTTCTTTGGTATCATAGATATATCAAGCTTCGTCGAGGTAAGAAAAGACAACATGGCATATTTTTATTGACTATCGAATACCTTATTTGCACTCTGCAGAAAACGTGGACTCGTTCAGAAGTGGGTGCACACCGTCTCTAGATGAAACGGGTTTTTACCGTGAGTCGTAGATGCTTTCTACGTGGGGAATCAAATCATGGGCATTCCTTCCACCCATAACGTGGCCTTTGCTTTTGCTCGTAATGCTGGCAACGATAGATTTCAACCAGGTGGTTCCCGTCTTTACTCCAGAGCACACAAACACATCGTCCTCCCGTGCTTTGAACTCTGAGTACATTTTCTTCACTGCTTCCAAAATGATGGGCTCATAGAAGAAACCATCATGTTCAACCAGTTCAATTTCCTACGGATTTTCTGGTCTTCCACCAGATGAAGACAAGGCTAAGGCTGCAGATATATTGAAACAAAGGGTGCGGATTGTATGAAGAGATAAGTGACAGGTTAATAGAGTTAATTGAATGAAATCATGGTAGAGAGGAGAAACCCAAACTCTTCAATTTCCTTTCTTGGCAATTGGTAAAACCTTCAGCTCTGATACAATGATTTCTGACCACAATCATTTAGAACGTTTTTCATCCAAAACTTATTATCTTTTATTAGTGGTTTCTTAAATTGGGATTAAACTCTCTAACACACTTGGCAGGGACTTCTCCACACTTAAAATACTGAATCCAACTCAATTCACACCACAACCTAGCATATCTAAATTCCCATTTGCCAAAACAAAGTACCTGTTTATGTCACGACTCGATCCATGAGACTCCTATTTTCTAGGATCTATGCAATTTTTGGCTGATGTTGACCCAGTCGTTATGTTTAGACATGTGTCCATCTGCTTCTTAGACTTTTAGTTGGTATTTCTGGTTGATGGAACTGTCGATATTTGATGAATTGTGTTGATCTTAAGATTATGATGATGGATATCTTGATGATGTTACCTTATGATGCAATAATTTGATGTTTATCTTCCAATGTTACATGCATATATGTTGGGTTATGATGCAAAGATATGAAATATAATGAAATTGTTATGAAATGAGATGACGATTTCATTGATCATGATTATTTAGACACTGGTCTCTTATTATACTTTCGAGTGTGTCTGAGTTTTGCAGGTAGAAGGAGGAAGTGTGGTGAGGTAGAGGAGGTTAGCTCCTTAGTTAGTGGTGGTAAGGATGGTCGGGCCTACACACACCACTTTGCTGCATCTCTTGATAGACTTACTGAAGTTTTGTGTTACCTTTATTTGATAATGACTATATGGATGCTTTTGTTTAAATTGGATGTACTTGCATTTTATTTCTAGCACTGCCTCCATGAGATGTATGGTATTGATTGGGAGTAAAGATATTGTTCAATAAAGAAATTAATTTTTATTTACAGAAAAAGAGATGTAAAAGGTTAAAGTCTTATGTTTGTGAGTTGTTTTTCTCGAATAATCTATATCACATTAGTAATAGTTGGAGAACTATATCACTTTGTGTTATGGTTTCAAATAAATGAAATTACCTAGTAAGAATTATTTCCTTCATTTCTATATCAACTTATTAAAATAAAGAAGATAATATCCAGGATATCAGGAAAATAGTTGTGGGGAAAAGTAAATATGACCATTTAATAGGAGGTCTCACTTCATTTGTTACAACATGTTTTAGAGGAATCTAACATCATAAAAATAAATGGACTACCATTAGAGAAATACTAGCCATTCATTATTGTGTGGCTTGATTGGAAGCAATTTTTCTAGGCTATTAGATAAATTGAATATGAGTTTATCTAGTCACTATTTGCAAACAAGGCAGTGCGATAGATTCCTTGAAAAGTGTAAAAAATCTAAGGTGATCACACCACTAAAATAAGTGTATTGCATTGGTTCTCTTTAAAGAGAATCATCATTGATGTGTCATACACATTAAGGACAAGTAGGATCAACTTCATAATACCTCTATTACACCATTAAATAATGCCCACATACCTAGATTAAAGAATGTTTACTCTAAATCTTAGTAATACAATTGTCCATAAGTTTTGACACCTGTACCATAATATGATTATATTTATGGTTTTTTG
The DNA here is from genome assembly GCA_018584345.1 of Thuja plicata. Lineage (NCBI taxonomy): Eukaryota > Viridiplantae > Streptophyta > Pinopsida > Cupressales > Cupressaceae > Thuja > Thuja plicata. The sequence continues at coordinate 523,917 of MU227969.1, read as the reverse complement.
GATATTTGGTAAGAGATTCAAATACCCATCATTGATTTCTCTATTTACACACTCATCATCAGTAGCACCGTCCCACCACTATGTTTCCCCCTCCTCCATTAACTGTAAAAAATTAGACACGATTCGTAGCACAAAATTTGTGTCATATAGAGTTTGTTTGACTTTTGAGGTTATCGCTATTTCGTGTGGGTGAAAAATAGAGCTAGTAAAATGGCAATAACCATCGTTGTTTCATGGGTAAGGAACAAGGGAGGAAGAAAACTAGCAAAAATGGATAGGAGAAGGTAGAGAAATACTGGACTTCAACACAAAGAGAAGAAAACTAGAAAAAGAACTTGTTCTATTAAGTTGTTCTTACTGAGATTACAACTATAGAAAGAATATAAAGTAAAAATAATAGAGAGCCAAAATGGGTGCCAAATCTGGAGATTTTGAGACCATAAATATCTAAATAAATGCATCAACTACCAGCTAACGACTTCCAGATAGAGTTGGTAATTACAATTTTGACTCTATCTAAATGACAAAATTTCTGGAACTAACTATTCCTAATTGTTTCTTTTGAAAAACAAAACTTTCTTTTGCTAATGACTTTTGAAAATGTTTGACAGTTAATCTTTAGAATTACAATATTGTAGACTAATTTCTCAATTGCTCACCAGCTCTTTGATGAATTGATAATGGGTGTCAATATGCTTTCTCTTCTGATGAAAAATTGGATTTTTGGAAAGTACAATTGTTGAGTTGTTGTCACAAAATATGGCGATTGGTTTCTTCTTTGTTTCTAATTCGATGTCATTGATTAATCTCTTCATCCATAGTTCTTGAAAATTGCTAATGTAGCTGCTATGTACTCTACCTCTACAGATGAGATGGTGACAATTGGTTGCTTCTTGGATGCCCGTGAGACTACACCTATACTCAAACAAATTGCATAACCTAATGTGCTTCTTCTGTGATCTACACTTACAGAAAATTCACTATCTTTGAATCTAACTAGCTGGTTGTCTTCATTACTTGTATACAAAATACCATGTTTTATTGTTCCTGCAATATATCTTAGTATTCTTTTTCCAACTTTCCAATGAGATTTCTTCGGTGATTCCATGAACCTAGAGAGAAGGCTAACGAAAAAAATGATGTCTGGACTTGTTGCTCTCAAATACATTATGCTACCAACTAATTGCTTATATAAAGTCAAACTTATTGCTGCACCTTCATCATTTTTGCTCAATTTGGTATCTGGAACAATAGGGTTACTGATTGCCTTGCAATTATTCATTCTAAATTTGGCCAACACATCTTGTGCATATTTATTTTGGCTGATGAAAATGCCATGTTTTGATTGTTCAATTTCTAGACCAAGAAAGTACTTCATGTGTCCAAGATTGGTCATTTCAAATTCTCTTTCCATATCAATCCTTAACTCCTCAAGATGAAAATTACCAGTATATAGTAAATCAACAGTTCATAAATACATATAATTATGATTTCACCTTGTAAGTTTTTCTTTGTGTACAAAGTTGGCTCATTGTTGCTACGCTTGAATCCTTTGTTAAGTAGATAGGAATCTAGCTTGTTGTATCATGTCCTTGTTGTCTGTTTCAATCCATATAAGGTCATTTTCAACTTATAAACCTTTTGTTCTTGTCATTTGATCTCAAATCTAGGTGGTTGATTAACATATACCTTTTCATTAAGAATACCATTTAGAAATGTTGATTTGACATCTAGTTGGTAAATTGACCAATGGTGTTTTTCTGCCACTGCTAAGAAAATTCTAATTCTATCCAATCTTGATACTGGTGCAAAATTTTCTTCATAGGCTATGCTAGGCTGGTGTACAAAACATTTGGCTACTACCCTTGCCTTGTGATTCTCAATTTGACCTTTCTCATTTTGCTTAGTCTTGCATCCCCACTTGACTCCTATTATATTTTTGTCTTGTGGCAAGTGCACTAACTCCCATGTGTTATTCTTCACTATGGTTGTTATTTCATCATTCATGGATTGTACCCATTCTTCCTTCTTAGCTACTTCTTCAAAGAATACGGGCTGACTAGACATCAAGGAAAACAACACTTGTTCATCATTATCCTACTATTCATATATTTCTCTAATGGTTTTAGTCTTTTGGTTCCTTAATTATGCTAATGTGGGTCTGAATCACTACTGGAAGAAGGTCTACGCACTTGTTGTCTTTGATTTTCTTCTACTATTGTTGGAACTTGCAGTTTAGGTAGTCCTTGTCTTGGTTGTTCAACATTTGATGGTTCAAAAATATGTGAAGTAGGATGATTATGAGTCGTTCCGCTATCTTGTTGATACCATGAATTATCTTCAAGAAACCTCACATCTCTAGACACTATTGTCTTCTTAGTGATTGGATTATACATTTTGTAGGATTTTGATGCATAACTATATCCTACAAATATACATTTCTCACTTCTATCATCAAGTTTTATCCTCAACTCCTTAGGCACATCTGTATAACCTATACTTCCAAAGATTCTCAAGTTTGATACATCTTGTTTTACTCCACTCCGGGATTCTAGAGATATCTTATTCTTCACACTTTTTTTAGGAAATCTATTCAAGATATAGAATATACATGCAACCACCTTTGTCCAATATTCATTTGGTAAATTTTTAGCTTTCAACATACTTCTTGTCATGTTCACGATTGTCTAATTTTTCCTCTCAGCTACTCCATTTTCCTAGAGAATGTATCTGGCAGTGAATTGTCTATGAATGCCTTCTTCTCTAAAATATTTTGAAAAAAATCTAGAGTCATATTCACCTCCTCCATCACACCTTAAGACCTTAATCTATTTTCCACTCTGATTTTTTGTCATTGCCTTCAATTGTTTGAGTCTTTCAAAGGTATCTAATTTATTCTTGATAAAATATACCCAAGTTATTCTACTGTAGTCATCAATGAAGGTTAGGAAATAATAATTTCCTCCTATAGACTCAGTTTGCAAGGGTCCATAGAGATCGGTGTGTACTAGATCTAGTAGATCTCTGGCTTTATATGTTTTTGCATCTGGAAAGGCACTGCTCTTGTGCTTGGAAATTATGCAACTCTCACAAGGATATGATGTACATTTATTTTTGGTAGACCTATGACCATTGAACATTTTTGCAATATATATAGGTTGTTAAAAGCTAGATGTCCATAACTAAGGTGCCATAGACAAGTTTCATCACAGCTTGTAATATATTGAGCATAAGCTATAGATTGTTTGACACTTCTCAAATTTAATGGATACAATCTATTTCTAGTCATTTGGAATTTTTCTATGACCATTTTGCTTGGGGTTTTGTCTAGGATAGTACAACTAGATCCCTGAAATTTAACTTCAAACCAATTCTCACTCATTTGACCTACACTCAATAGATTATGTTTTAAATTATCAACATAATAAACATTATGGATATCCTTCTTTTCATTTTTCTTATTTAAAAATCTAAGAGTATCTCTTCCTAGAGCTTGAACAAAATGATCATCTCCTAACTTGATCCTGGTTCTAACTAATTCATCAAAACTAGTAATGACATTTTTGTTACCTGTCATATGATTTCTGTAGGCGCTATCCAACAACCACATGCCTTGTTTTTGGTATTATTCTATTATTGAGCATGATAGTAATATTGACAAATTTTCTTCTTTTGTGTGGGACACACTTGCTCTACCGCTATTCTGGTCTTCTTGCTTCTTTCTCAACTCACTCTCAAAATGTCCATATTTATATTGCAGTAATAGCATTGTATATTTGATTTTTCAAACTTGTCTTTTCCTCTGTTACTTCTTCCTCTTCCTCTTTGGTTTTGTGACTATGATGGAGGCTGCTAAGCTTGATTTTGAAAGTTGTCTCTATTTTCTAAATGAAATGAAATTTGACCTCTTCTTCCTCTGCCTCTACCTGCTCTACCTCTTCCTCTACTAATTGTGGCTTGTGTTTATAAAGTGGTCTCTAGATATTCATTTTTCTTTTGCATTCTAGACTCATGATTCAACATTGAACTAGTCAACTCTTCAATGGAATATAAAGTGACATATTTGCATTCTTCAATGGTAGTCATCAAAATATCATATGAGTGTGGGAGACTTCTCAAGATCTTATACACAAATTTTCTGTCTGTAACATCTTCACCATAGGATCTCATCTAATTTACTACATCCATGACTTGATAGATGAACTAATCTAAAATATCTCTATCCCTCATTTGCAAGGTTTCAAACATTTTCCTCAAAATTTGTAGTTTAACATTCTTTACATCGTAAGTTCCTTGATATGCTGGTGCAAGTATCTCCTAGGCATGATTTGCATTGGTTGTTGCTGATATCTTAGGAAAAATTGTGTCTTCAACTCCATTATTTAAATTCCATAAGGCTTTAGAATCCTTCATTTTTCTTTGTACATTTGTATTTCTTTGTGCATTTGTCATTACAACTAGCTCTTGTGCACTAGGTTCTTCATATCCCATCTCTACTCCCTTCCAACAGTCTAAGTTCTTCAAAATAATCTTCATCTTGATAGCCCACATGAAATATTTTTTTGTCATTAAATATGGGTCCCTGTGTGTTAGAATTAATTGTGGATGCCATGGCAACTTCAATTTATTTTCTCTTTTCTTGAGTTGAATAACAATATTTTTCTTGTGAAATACTAAAGCACTTGATTACCTCAATTTGGTCTGCACTGGGTCATTTTTTTTTGTAGAAGAATTTGTCTCTATAGGGTAAACATGACAGGTTCACCATTTTGTTTCTACTTGGGTAAGAACATGACTGGTTCACCCAAAAAACCTTTCCTTCAGTCAACACCTTTAATTTAAACCTCTCTCCAACCAACTGGCTTTGACCAACCATCGACTACTGATACCATGTTTGACTTTTGAGGTTATCACTGTTTCACATGGGTGAAAAATAAAGCCATCAAAATGGTGATAACCATCATTGTTTTTTGGGGACGGAATAGGGGAGGCAGGGAACTAGCAAAAATGGATAGGAGAAGGTAGAGAAACACTGGACTTCAACACGGAGAGAAGAAAAGTAGAAAAAAGCACTTGTTCTATTAACTTGTTCTTACTGAAATTACAACACAGAATATAAAGTATAGGGAATAGAGTGCCAAAAATGGGTGCCAAAACAGGAGAGTTTGAGACCATAAATGTCCAAATAAATGCATCAACTACTAGCTAACATATTCTAGATAGAGTCAGTAATTACAACTGACAGATTTTACCCTTCACCTTTGTATGATGAATACACCGAAATGAGTAGATCATCAACAAAACCCTGGTCAATGTAGTTACCAAATGTTTTTTCCAATTCCATCCAGAAAGAGGTTGTGACATTGAGCATCATGGCGGCTAAATATTTGCATAATAAAAAAGTTTTTTTTGTAACTAGGGTGAAAGTATAAGCTATGGTGTTAGTGATGTAGTCAATAGAATCAACCCAATTTTTTTGGGAATTACTTATAGAATACACACAATCATGGGGAATGAAACATGAGCAAGAGAAATACTTGTATTGAGCCTGTGCATAAGAACATCATTTCTTGAAGGAATCTCATTTAAAAGGAATTGTTGAATGATTGGATTTTTACACCACTCAAGAAAAGACTCTCTCATAGCCCTTAGAACTATTTGGCTAACCTCAAATGGATAATTTACTGTACTAATAATATGTTCTATCAAAATTTTCAAGGTTAATCTTGTTATAATTTATATTCTTCTTGAAATGACACCATAGTAAACCATGCAATTTCTAAACCTGTGTAGGTTATGTGTGAGAGAAACTAGTCCTTCTCCAACTAAGAGATGTATTACATCCAAGGACCAAGCAATTTTCTCATCAAAGATAATTTCCTTAGGAAATTTTTTATTTTCATATGAAACTTTTCATACACAACATGCCCTATTTATTCGACTCATCAAAACAAGGTAGTTCAATAGCACATTAACAAAGTATCTTGCTGCACTTTGTTGCACTTTCGTGTAATTCATAGTCAAACCTTGAAACAATGCCCTTACATAAGAAAGCATTGATTCTTTTATTGATGGGAACCATGTATATTCTTATAATTATTTCATAATATTTGTAAATTTTTATCATTTACAAGTTCTTGTTTGATATATTCAACATGTTTCATGTATATATGCCAAAATAGAGTACCTATTACAATCCTAGAATTTTCACGATGTAACAAAACAACTTTACCTTTACCCATTTTATTTAGGTTTTTAGAGATAATAACTCACATTTTTTAGGGAATATGATACAAGTGGATTATATAGTATTGTAAATATAGTTTTTAGCCTCTTAACCTTTATCTATGTATATTTTATCATATATTCTAGAAGTTAACATTGTTTAGAGGGTTTAAAATATAAATTATTCAATGTATACTTGTTTTAGTATATGTCCATTACACTAAGGGGAAATATATACACTTTTAGTTTTTTAGTACTATATTTCAGTGGAAAATTTTTATATTTTACTTCACATCCATTTTTTAGCACATATTATTTGATGATATTGTAGATTTTATCTACCACGACCTCCACACAGATAATTATGAAGGAGACTTGAGGTAGTATAGAAGTGACAACTTGAGTAGAGATGATGAAATTCAAAAAAAAAAATTATAATTTCCTTATATTTTAGAAATGTGCATTTTCAGAGGTCTTTAGAGAAGAATTTGGTGTTGAAACTATCATCCATCCCTTAATAAGGTTTGTTGAAGGAATCTTGTTAAGGGAATAAAATTAGATCTCTTGAAGACTTTTCCAATTTTGTATGTTGTTATGAATTCTAAGCAATAAGCAGAAACCCATGACCTCAAGAAATTGGGGTAACCAAATGAAAAAAAAGATGACATAGTTTCTACAAAATCTGGAAGCTCTTTTATGAAAGGAAAATAACACTCATTATAGTAGGTGCTACATGTTTAAACCATGGAGGTTCAGAGCATCAAAAGGGAAATAAAATTCAACAAATCTGTCTGTGTGCCACATGTCAACACCACATTCCATTGATCCAATTTCAAGAGAATCGAGTTCCAAAAGCTCATGCCCATGCCACATCTTTTTGGTATGTGGTTTTGGTGGTCAATGGACCTATGGGGCCCACATCCTTAAAGGTAGAATGACATGTTTTTAGCTCAAGGTGAATCCTAAGACAAATTTGAGGCAAAAATAAAATGGTTTCCTCATGCCAAAAGTGACTAATCACTACAAGGACATTAAAAATGTACATATGACATCCGTACTACGCGTGTGAAAGGATAATAATGATATAGAAATAAGAATGATGAGATTTTTGTAACAATCACAATGATGATGCTTCCCCATGGTACAAATATAAAGGCCCTTCTTGGTTGCATTTATGAGGTTCAATTTAAGGAAGCCTTCTATAAGAGCCTACAGAAAAATTGTAATAAAGGATCCTTCATAATTTTGGAGATTTTTTCCCACCATCCTTAGAAGAACACTTAGAGATAGCTATAGTATTATTTCTTAGAAATTAGCCTCTTATTTCACTTAATCAATAGAACAAGACATATATGGTTGTGATGGGTTTGCCTATAATGTGTGTTTACCTCCATTCTATGGATGATTTTAAAGCTCTATGTTAATTCTAGTTGAATGTAGGTATTATTTGTTATCCAGTTTCTAGCTTTTATATTTTCAACGATGAATGTACAGGTCTTTGAGTCATGTTTTAGTCCTTTAATAATTTATAATATTTATGATTTACGGTTATAGTATGCCATTTGGTGAGAAAAAATGTATTTAATGACTATTTTAGTTACATAATAGGAACATCTCCTACGATCCTTAGTGGGTGCTTCTCAGAGGAAGATCAAAATATTTATCCCTCTATCTATTTGACTTTATCACTTTATTCTCTTTTCAAAAATGAAGAGTATATGACATTTTGTTCTCATATGTTGTAGTCCTATGTTCTTTTTATTTTTGAAGGAAAATTCAAAGTGTTTCAAAATATTTGGCATGTTGCCTTAATTTAGTTATTTTTGTGTTCTCTCTTCGTTACCCTTTTAAAAAAAATACTAGTATAAAGAGTCAGCTTCCATTACCCCTGATTATTTTCCCAAGGGCACAATTTTTCTCACTCTTGTGAAAATTCCTAACTTCCCTTATTTAGGCATGAGTTTCTTAGGGATCAACAATATTCTTTGGCACACCCAGTGAGACAAAGATTTTATAGATGGAGATTTGGTGTGTTCTTCTATATTTGCAAACTTGAAGATGAATGTTTGAAGAATCTCGCAACTCTATAGTTCAATTATTTGGTTGATTATGTTCCTATTTACATAGTTCTCTATTTTGAGAAACCCCTTCCCTCTTGTTTGAAATCTTATTTGCAAATGCTTTGTTATCGTTACTCCTTGGAATGAAAAAATATTATGAGCAATGGATGTTTTCCTCCTCATTCTATGGATGTATAAGTATTACACCTCCCTATCAATAATATCAAGCTATAAAATCCCCTTGTTTCCCTCTGTGTTTCCCTACTACAACAATTTATGATCAGCTTCCTAATGATTACCTCATGCCCGCCTATACATAGCCATCTTGGTGACCTACATAGGCTTACCAACAACCACAAGAAGCTTATTATGCCTCCCATCAACACACCCATCCTCTTGCCCAATATCAAAGGGAAACCTATAAATTTTTAGTGTAAAGGAGATAATGTTGATTTCCAAGAACAATTGTGGGCTATTGAGGAGCAACATGAATATTGATAGTGACAAGATGAACTAGTTAGAATTTGATTTTGATTATTATTTTTTTCATTAATGTCATAATATTTTTGGTTGATGAATTGTGGTTCTATTTGGATTTGGTGATATAGAATTAGCATGTTATATATGATGTTCTATAACGTTTTATCTGTTAGAATAACTGAGAGGGAGGTGAATCAGTGGCCTTTAAAATTAATCCTTAAATCAACCTAGAAACTTATTACCAAATTTATAAGCCTCTAGTTATCTTCATTCCTACAAGATGATTGCCTTGAAATATTAATAACAAATAACTACTACTCATATTACTCTTTCAAACCTTATTCTTACTTTTACCCATTAGCAGTCTTTCTATTTACCGAAATATAGTAAATAACTAGTGTATACGATCAATCCAGATTTACTTATGTGAAATGAAAAACAATAAATTAATGACTCATAAACACATTGACACATAGATTTTTAACGTGGAAACCCTATTAAGGGAAAAACCACTGGGACCAGTAACCCAAATTTTAACTCTTCTAAAGTGAGCTTGGTGAAGAGCCAACCCTGTTAAAGGTTACAAACACACTGTTAGGTGTGACCTTGTTAGAGGATTTAAATGAATAGTTTGTCACTTAGTATCTCGAATCTAATGCTACCATCCTTGAACAAACACTCACTTGGCCTGTCAATAGGTATCGAGCATATCCAATGCTACTTTGTATGATCAAAATTTTTGATACTCCTTGGGATGTATCTCAATTAGAAAAGACTTTTAAGTCCTACTCGATTAAGAGACTTGATGCTTCAATGGTTAAATTGAAACAGTAAATTGATCTGGTCACATATACAACTAGAATTACAGAATTTTAGAACTATTGTAAGTACATTACCTTTCTGATCAATGTTATCAATTCAATACCTTTGCTCCACACTGTTCTTCTCTGTGATGTTCTATTATTGTTCGTCGGTGTCTACAAAATTTAGCTATTTCCTTAGCTTGATTGATCAGATTTGAATGAAGACTTTCTTCTCCTTCAAAATCTCTTCAACATCTATTCTCTTGTCACTCCCCTAATTCACATTGAATCAGCTTGTCTCTTATATAGACATGATTTCACCATTTCTTGGCTTTCTTGATCTTGGCGTGATCCAAAATTCTTTCCAATTAGATTTAAAGCAAAAAATCTCATTTTATCTTGTAGAGATCTTCTTGCCAACTAGACAAAACAAATTTAAATCCTTTACTTCTCTCTGGCTTTATCTTGTCGATTAAAATAATGATAATTACCAGTTAAGTCTATATTTAGCTCTTGACAGCTGAGCCTTTTTTTTGTTTCTAAACTATTTGTTCTATCGGTCAATACTTAAGTTAGTTGTCGGTACAACTGACTGTTCCATCGGTGAGACTTCAGTTATCTTTGGGATCTCTGTCCATTGGTGTTGTCTAGCAATTAGGCAACACTGTAATTTTGTCTGTCGGGTTACACTATGCTTTTCTCGTCAGTTAACAGTGTTACTTTTCTCGTCGGTAATTTTGTGCTTTTTCTCGTTGGGTAAGACTATGACTTTGCTCATCGGTAATGCTGTGCTTTTTCTTGTCGGGTAACACTGTGACTTTTGTCTCTTTGGTTTACTTTGTCCATCGGTGTGCACAGTCACTTTGTGAGTACTTAACTTTTATGCATTACTGATAGCATAGCCTTTGATTCATTGGTTCTTTGAAGTCTTTAGTAGTATGACTATACAGATTATATCAAGTTGACATCAATGACAATACATTACATTAACTCATTTAATGTCTTGCATTAACTTTCTGTCTCATTTAATGTCTTGCATTAACTTTCTGTGTCTCGGTGATCATAAACTTAACATCTTCAAACATTTAATCAGTTATAGTTCATCATTATCTTTGGTAATGATTATCATACTTCAATTCATGTTGTAATGTATTGACATACTTTCATTTGAGTCTAGACGTATCTGTACATTGGTCATTTTGGTTTGGAAATATAATATGCATTGTAACATGTAGATCTTATTCTTTGGCTTCATATGGTGTGATGAGTAGATATTATTTTGTATTAAATAAGAATAATTTTTTGTGGTCCATGTTTCATTCCTTCCACAATGGGGATCTCTTGTGGTAACTTATTTTAAATTGTAAATGGATGACTTTGTAAAATGATAATTAATTTTTCTCTTGGCCACCATGGAATAATATGGAAGCATGAAACAATATATCTATAGGTGTACGAGCGATGCCAAATTAAAGAGATTAAATCTAGAAATTATTGTGCGACTATACACAACTAATGATAGTACGTTGTTGTATCTTTCATTGTTATAGTTGGTGTGAAATATTTTAGTTGTGGAATTATTTCCCATTATTTCTTAATTTTGTAGTTAGCCAAGTTTTATCTTAGATAACTAGTATATGTATTTAGGGCACTTAGCCTTCAACCGATAATGAGAAAAATGATAGTGAGTCTTAAATGAGGTGAGCAAACTAGTAGTGAGCCTTTTGTAAAAATTACCTTAACTGATGTTCTTATTCATGAGAATTACTTTCTTTATGGTTTTCCCATCTTTAGTTTACATGTAAATCTAGTGTTCATTGTGTTTGGTGTTCCTTTGTGATTTCAAGTTTATATTGGCTATATTTATCTAATTAAATTAAGGTTGCTCCAGATTTATTAAGTTAATAAAAGTTATTTTATGATAATTGATTCAACTAACCTGTCTCAATTATTTGGAATGTTCTAGAATTGGTATCAAAGCTTTGGTTCCTCAAAGGAGATAATAAAAATTTGAGGTAGATCTAATGGAACACAAATTTTCAATTTCTATGTTTGATGGATCCACCTATAGTTTCTTGAAAGTACAGATGTGAGGTTACCTAAATTCCCTAAGCTATACTACTTGGAAATCCGTTGAGAAAAAAAGTGTTGCAGCAAAAAATGGTCATACAAATGTATATTAGATTTCGGCTCATGAAGCGAATGAAGAGAGAGGTGTTACCATTTTTCCCTAACCTTGTCAAAGAAAAGGCTAATTAACAAGGATTAAACAAACCCTCCTACACTTCGAGCTCAAAGGCTCAGCCAGGTGTACCTATTGGATTCACTTTTTTCAGTGAAACATGAGATGGATTCCTGCCCATCACAGTTGATATAATAATCATTCACAGCTCTTTAAATAGAAAGGGAAAATGATTTGAATAATTGATTTATGAAGAAACTACAAGACAAACTAGAGACCAATGCCTTATCTATTGGGCAACAGAGTCAAACATATGTGCACTCCCAGAAAACTTCTAACTCCAAACTCAAAAACCTGAATGAAATGTCTTGCAAGCCATTCTTCTCATTTCAATTCCTGGACATCATATTCATATGCAAACCTAGAATTATCAGAATTCAAAAACAAGACTTACTCTCCTTGAGAGAAACTTAGATTCAAACCCACATATATACCTTGTAATTGGTATATTAAAATGCCTTACAAGTTAATATACAAGAATCAAAAGAAACATACAAAGACAACAGACAAGTTCTGAATAGGGATTTCCTTTGATTTTCATTAAAAAATCATTTGAAACTATACATTGCAAGACCATAAACACCAAAATTAAGACTCAAAAGCCTGGAAGCTGCCCAGCAGCATAAATTTCAATAACTGGTTACAACTGAGAAGAAACTGAGATATAGGAGAAAAGGAAAAACAAATTTAGTCACTGACACCTATCCTTCTTCTCCCAGAAAATATCTACAACTGCTTCATTCTGTTACTGCCAAAATCTGATCTGAAATGCCCTCAAATGGTCTGTAAAATCAAATTCCTCTCTTCAATACCTTTCCAATGGTATATGATAGCTGATACTTCTGATTAAATTTCCCCCCTGAATCATCAAAAAGACTTTGCCTTCCCGTGCATATTTTCAGAACATTCTAAAATATTTGAATATATTTTCGATAGTTAAACTATTGAACTGAGATAAAATTTAAACCTCTCTGTATTTTAATCCCTTTTGGCTCACTTTGCACCAGAATTTGACAAGTGGCGCTTGCTGATTTGCTCTGAAAATCACCTTCTAGTTTCTTGTCTATCTCCATTTTTTACCTCCGCAATTGGGCTGCATCGCCAACTCACACGCCTTTTCAATGATCCCATTTTTTTAGCACGACTGCGCGATGAGCAATTTTGGGTTATGCGACTGAGCGACTAGAAGCTATGCCACTGCACGACGAGCTCAGTCGCTCACCCGCAAGCCAATTTTGATGGCTCGATCTTCTTGTGTGACTATGCGACACGCTCATATTTAGGTCTGCGACTGTGCGACTGGCTTGTTCGCTTAGCTATGCATCATTCTGGGCACCTCCTCGAACCAGCGCGATGAGCTCAGTCACACAGGCATGAGACAATTCCAATATCTTCTTCCTGCCCCGTGGGTGTGCAACTGGGCGCCACGTGTCTGCCACATGTCCTCCAGCTCGTCTGCAAAATTTGGGCGTCATTCATTTGGGAACGCTTCTTGAGGCACCATCTGTCCACACGTGGAGAGCTTCCTCGCTTCTTGAGGCACCATCTGTCCGCACGTGGAGAGCTTCCTCTTTGTTATTCAAATTACATAGTGTACCTTTTTTCTTATAAACACCATTGAAGTTCATTTTCGAAGTAATGTGGGATATATGAGTTTGAAGTTTTTAAAGCATTTCCAATTTGCCGCCCAAAATTTAGGTGGCCCACCACGCACTAAGTTCCACTAGCCAAGGGGCCTGCTAGTGGGCCTCTTGGCTCTTATTCAAACAATTATGTAAGTGCAAACATATAAAAATATCACAAAAATCACTTTCGCAGCGCATGTGGGATAATATCATTTCCAGATTTCCAAACTTCCTAGCTCCTCTGCATACCTATGCGGTTTTGAATGTATTGGAATGTTTTGAAACATTCTAAAACCTATTCTAATGCCTACACAACTCCTTTCTAGTTTGTAGTTGCATTTCAAGTCTTTACTTTTAAGCCTGGAAAACTTCCCTCTCTGTTTACTTATGCAGGGTTCTACCTAAAACATCTGTGCTTATATCTTGGCATTTAAAGTAGGCCTGCTTTCAATGCCCATGCACAGGGTCTTAACACATCTATACGCTGCCTCCACTTTATTTCCTACCCAGCGCAGCCTCTTTTAATTCCAGCGTAGTATCTGCAATTTCAAATATTTTACAGCTGGCATTTACCTTGTCTTTTGCGTAGACTCTCTTAATTGCATTGCGCAGATTGCATATGCTATGCTATTTGTTATTTGCATTAGCAGGGAGGATGCTGACAATATCGTGGAATTGGCTTCACACCTATTGATTTGCATTGCTTGAAAGTTTCTAAAGTCTTATCAACAAATCTATTTCGTGCGCATCCTGCAATCATCGCATTTCATGAGATGGCATCTCTTTAAGGAAGCCTATCAAACAGTTCGCATGTCTTGTTCCAAAGCTTCCATTTTAGCACAGCTAGGGAGGATGTTGGCAAGGTTGTCAAACTTAGATTTACACCTGTGAATTGCATTAGTTTGGAAGCTTGCAGTCGTCCCTAGTCACCACGCATGGGATGCTCCTGCTAAACTTGCGCAAGTCATCTACAAAAGGAGTCCACGCAGCCTTCCATTCAAACAATGCGCAGACCTTTTACCAATCTCCACGCCATGGCCTTTTCTCTTCTCCCTGCTGCTATTCAATCTGGGGACCTTGTTCTACACCTTTTTCAAAGGGATCACCAACAATATGACTTAAACACCGAGCCTTTTGCTTTTTTCTACAAATTCATCATAGATTCTTTCATGCACAAATATCCGGGATCCAGCACAACAACATTGGCCCTGGTTGAAAAATAGAGAAAAGTGTGCAAGTTCTACAACTTGATCAATATCTGTGTCTTCAGATACAGTAAAAGGAGACTTCCCTCCTAGTTCAAGCATCACTGGCTTAAGGTTGTTTGCTGCAGCTAGTTTCAATACCTGTTGACCAGTGGCAGTTGACCCTGTGAATGCAAGCTTGTCAAGATCCATGTGTTTTGACATGGCAACTCCTGTAGTTGGGCCAAAGCCTGAAATAATATTTAGGACCCCGAGAGGCAGTCCAGCCCCAAAATTCCATTGTCGTGCATTTGTTGTCATCAAATGTTTTAAACATCTCCATGCTTGGATAATTGCATGGGGTATTTGACTTGGAAACATGCCAATAGCATTCGCTTGAAAATTTGCAAAGGCTTCTTTCCTAATTGCGTGGGTTTCCATTTGGCATTTTCTTTAATATTTTAATGCTCCTCCATAAAGGAGTCTTCATTATCAAAAGCTAATCCACAATCTATAGATGTGTTATCCGGTTGATCTAATTCTCCAATTGATATTTCTGAAATTCTCTTAGCTACTTCTTGTGGCTTCATGTCTTCATGTTGATATTGTACTTTATGTGGGTGTTTATGAAGCAGAGAAGAATCCATAGAATTGTGTTGTTGTTTATGAGCACTAGTCAGATTGTCTTGCATCTGTTGGCACCACCTTAACTTTTTATTTACCAATAGTGTATGTTGGCCAAGGAAAATTTCACTTATAACACCCGACATTTAAATGAAAACACTGAAAGGTCCTTACTCCATTAGATGACTCATGCCGCAATTGAAACCACCTCCATTTAACCATAAATGTTCATACTTCACCTATCTGCATTTAGAGATGCCCTTTCCATGGCTCATGCTAAATTTTTAATTTCGACCAATTCACCACAAGTTGGAAAAACATTTATTGTAACGACGCAAACTAATTCTAGATTCAACCCTTTAAAATGGCAAAACACTCTCTGAAAATCCACTTCTAACATTGATAGCACATTTAGATGTCTAGAAATTAGTCCTTTAACCCATTTTCTATGAATACTCTTAAGCCTCAAGAAATTAAAGTGTCAAATTAGCTCCCTGGGAAAAATTCACTGCTGCAAATTGGAAACTGATATGAATTGCTTTCAGATCTTAACTTTGGAAAAAATCAAACTGACTATTTAGACTCCGCCACTGAGTACGGTGATAGAATCACATACAAATAATACAGATCCATAATCAGCATCTCAAAATATCTTTTTAACATAAATCTCTAACATTCTAAAAATGATTGCTTTGTGAAAACAACTTTGTCAATTTTGGTAATTTGCATAAATTGCGCTCAGATTAGCTTTTGAAAAGACATCGAACTATGTATTGAGGCTCAATCCTTGATCCTGGTAATACCTTCAGCTACATGGAGTACAGGGAAAATAATCTCATCTCAAAACACTCATCCCATGCAAAGTTAAAAACCATTGAAGTTTGTTGTTCTGCAAACTCTATTCTATCAATACTGACAATCTGCACAAATTCCCTTTGGATCTGATTTCAAAAACTTGCCCAATGTACACCTACTGGTCGGAGGCTTTGGAACTTGATTTATTTTCCCACAAGGAATATGAACCTTCAACTAGATTTCTTTGACAATCAATTGATCAACTGGCATTAATCAGCAAAGTCAGCTCTTTACAACTTTCCTGAATTTAAACATAGTGAAAATGCGTAAATTGGTTTTGGAATCGACAAAGAAAAGTGATCAATCGGATTGGTAGAATTCTGCAAATATCCAGGTAGGTACAAATCCATGCTTAAAATATGAGGGAGAAATCAATTATCCAAGGCATTCATTCGTATACACATTTGCAAGACCTCAAAGTATGTCATTCTGCAATTCTGCATTTGACCATTTAGCAAATTGATAGAAACTGCAAACGGAATGAGCTTAGCAAACTGACCAAATGGATCCATCATGACCTAAATAAGAAGATATAAGAATTATTTGAACTCTATAATATGATGCAAAATTAATTGTTCCAATTAGGTCACAAGGTCAAAAGTTACAACTGGTCAAACAGGGCTACTCAGAAATCTGGGCAGAACAAGGAAATGAGATATTTCTAGAAGACCAACTTTGAGAGATCGGAAGACCTATCAAACAGATTCAAAATGGATTGAGCTTTGGAAAATAATTTCTTTGATATACATATTAAACATTCCTCAAAGTGGCAGGCCATGAAACTTAATAGGATACAAGATATTCAAAGGCAAACTAGGCCTGTTACAAAAAATTGATATTTAGGAAAAAGTACATATTTGGACAAGCACCTCCGAATGGCCATCTCCAAAACAAGTCAGAACTAAAATCTGAAGGTTGGAACCCACTGTATATGCCAAATGAAAGGTTAGGAACATGTCTCCCAAGCGTTTTTTCACAAAAATCAAGAGGCCTCTTTCTACATGCATTCAAAATATGCCTTTTCCACGAGTTTCTTAGGGCAACAATCTACATTTAGAGAAATTTTCAGTGTAGCCACTCCAAATTTCTCCAAAATTTGAGAGTAAGGGGTATGCTATATTTAGTGTTTTTATCAAAAATTGTGTTGATAAAAATTATTTTAGTAAATGCTTCTTATGAAGTTTGGGAAAAGTTGAAAGATATATATAAAGGAAGTGATAAAGTTAAATTGTCAAAGTTTTGGATTAAAGAAAAAGAAAGTTTTGAAGGGACCCAAAACCCTTAACAAAAGAAAACTAAAAAAAAAATAATTAAGCCAACAAAAGAAAAATATACTACAAAACTTTGCAGTCACCTAGCAAGAACAACCAGCTGGAACCTAGCCAGCAAAACACCCAACAGCGAAGGAACAAGATAGAAAATACAAACTAGGCTAGATCCTTTAGGATCTTAGCCACTTCATCCCCAAGATCATGCATAATTTTTATTGTCACCTTAAGGCCAGTGAGATCCCTAGAAGTAGTCACATCCTTCTTTCTTAGGCTGCTACGAGTCCTTTTTCTTGTTCTAGACGGAACGTCAACGATATCCTTGGTATCATCCTCAACAATAACAGTAGCTTTATTAGGGTCGTTCCGATCCAACATATTGACCAGGCCATCAATATTCTCTGACAAGGCCGACATACCCTTATAAATCATCTAGAGATACTTTTTCAGCATGACATTGCTATCATCTAATTTCTTGGAGAGAGTAGAGACCTTAGTGTTCACATTGTTGGGATTGCACTTGTTATCATTGTCCTTAGCCCAATTTTCAAAGACGCCTGTATATTATTGACATTGTGCTCCAAATCCTGATTCTTAGTAGCCATGATCCTTATCTTATGATAGCCATGATTCTTAGTAGTTAAATTGTCAAAGTTGACTTCTAAGCATAGATATGAAAATTTGAGAATGGAAGAAGGTGAAGATATTGCAAGTTATTTTTAGATATTTTATAGTGTTGTGAATGAATTTAAAAATCAAGGAGGTACTTTGACCATTGAAGATATTATCGAGAAGATTCTAATGACCCTATCAAATAGTTACAATGACAAGATCTCTAAAATTGAGCTAGGGTAAGATATGAAGAAGTTTACCAAAGAACAACTTTTTAGATGAGAAAATTTTGAAAAAAGATAGGGAAAACTAAAACTTCCTTTAAAGCCCCAAAAATAGAGGATGATCTAGATAGTGAAATTTCTTATGAGCTATAAGTAAATTTCATAAGGAAGGTGAAGAAAGGTATGGAAAAATATTATAAAGTTATGTTATCTATCAAATGGTTTAGATGTGGAAGGATTTGTCATATAGCAACTAGGTATCTAAAAATAAGAACAAAACAAAAGTTTAAAAGACTCAATAAGAAAGTCTAGTATGTTAATCAAAAAGCCAGTATATTAGATGATGATTTTAAAGCTCCATGTTAATTCTAGGTGAACATAGCTATTATTTGTTATAGTTTCTAACTTTTATAATTTCAATAATGAATTTACATGTCTTTAAGTCATGTTTTATACTTCTTCAATAATCTATAATGTTTTCTATTTGGGGTTATACAATGTTCTTTGATGAGAAAAATTCACATCGAATGACTGTTTTAGTTACATAATAAGAACATGTCTTGCACGCCTTAGCGAGTGCTTCTAATAGGAAGATTTGAATATTTTTCTCTGTCTATTTAACTTTTGCACTTTGTTCTCTTTCGAATAATGAAGAGTCTATGGCGTTATGTGCTCATAGTTTAGGGTCATATGTTATTTTCATTTCTAAAGGGAAATTCAAAGGGTTTGAAAATCTTTGGCACATCACCTTATTATAGTCATTTTTGTGTTCTCTCTTCCTTACCCTCTTCCCAAAAACACCAGTATGGAGAGGTGGATTCCAAAATCCTAGAGGTTGTTTCCAAGGGGCAAATTTTTCCCACTCCTATGAAACCTCCTAATTTCCCTATTTAGACATGAGCTATTTGTTAGCATTTTTCTGTGACCTTGTCAAAGAAAAGGCTAATTAACGAGGACCAAACAATCCTCCTACACTTTGAGCTCAAAGGATTAGGCGGGTGTACCTATTGGATTCACTTCTTTAAGTGAATCATGAGATGGATTCCTACCCATCACACTTGATATGAAAATCATTTACAACTCTTTAAACAAAAAAGTAAAATGAATTGATTTTATGGTTTGATGATAAAAAATGCATAAAGAAGCAAAGACTAGTGCCTTTTCTATTGGGAAACAGAGTCATATAAACATACATTCACATAAAACCCTCTAAATCCAAACATGCAGGACCCAAATGAAGTGCCTTACAAATCATTCTTTTCACTCCAACACTTGGACATCAAATTCATGTGAAACCTTGAAACCTCTGAACTTGTCTATAAGATTTACTCTTTCCTTGAAAGAAACTAAAACACAAATTAACAGTTACCTTATAACTAGTGCAGTAAAATGCCTTACAAATTTATGCACAAAGATTCAGGATCAAACACAAAGACATCAGACAAATACTAGGAAGGGATTCCATTTGTTTTTCATTTAAAAACTTCTGATTCAATACATCTACATAACAAAGAACTCAAAACTAGACACACAAAATCAGAAAGATTCCTTGCAGCATTAATTTCACCATCCCTGTACAATTGAGAAGACAAGAGATATAGAGGAATTGAGAAAACCAAATTTTTCACTGGTACCTGTCAATTCCTCCCAAAATATCTAAAATTGATCTCTTCTTCAACTGCAAAAATCTAATTTGATCTACACTCAAAAGGATTGCAAAATCCAAATCTTCATCTCAAGACCTTTCCAACTGTATAAAACACTTAATATTTATGATAAAAAAATGCTCCCTAAATCACTAAGCAAACTTTGCCTTCCCATGCACATTTCCTGAATAATTTTAAAATATTTAAAATCATTTCAATAGTCAAACTATTGAATTGAAATTACATTTTAAAATATGTATATTTTAATCCCTTTTTCTCACAGTGCACCAGAATTGGACAAGTGGCACTTCCTGGTTGGTTCTAAAAATTCATCTCTGCATAGCCTCTGTGAGTGCACGATGAGCTCTCTTCTAGTCTACGACTAAGCTATGAGCTGCTTGTACGAGTGCACGACGAGTTGAATCGCTAACTCGCATGCCTTTTGCATCACCTTGGAAATCATGCGCGACTGCGCGATGAGCTCACTTCTGGTCCGTGATTAAGCGACGAGCTGCTTGCGCGAGTGTGCGATGAGCTGAATCACCAACTCGCATGCCTTTTGCATTACCTTGAAAATCATGCACGATGAGCTGACTTCTGGTTCGTGACTAAGGGATGAGCTACTAGCGCAAGTGCGCGATGAGCTGAATTGGCAACTTGCATGCCTTTTTCATTACCTTGGAAATCATGTGTGACTACGCAATGAGCTCTCTTATGGTCTGTGACTGAGTGATGAGTTGCTTGCGCGATGAGCTGAATCACCAACTCACATGCCTTTTTCATTACCTTGGAAGTCATGCGCGACTGCGCGACAAGCTCACTTCTGGTCCGTGACTGAGCGATGAGCTTCTTGCGTGAGTGCGCGATGAGAAGAATTGCCAACTTGCATGCCCTTTTCATTACCTTGAAAATCATGCACGACTGTGCAACGAGCTCACTTTTGGTCCGCGACTGAGCGACAAGCTGCTTGCACGAGTGCGTGATGAGCTGAATCGCCAACTCTCATGCCTTTTGCATTACCTTTGAAATCATGCGTGACTGCATGATGAGCTCACATCTGGTCTACAACTGAATGACAAGCTGCTTGTGTGACTGCGTGAAAAGCTCATTTCTAGTCTGCGACTACAAATACTTAGAGGACCATAACTTTTGATTTTCAATCTGGGTTTTTTCTAATTTTTTTGGTAGAGTACATGCATGGTCGTCTCAAACATATTAAAAATTTAGCTTGATCCAGTTTGTATTTTTGGACATATGATTAAATATGTGACTGGATGTGCTCCCACTATACTTGCTTAGTGAAATGTTTTGAACCCACTCCCCAAGTGGTATTTCATGAAAAACACCAGGTCTCTTTTTGCATGCATTCAAAGTAATCCTTGTCAGGAACCTTTAAGGGAAATTTTTACTTAGTAACTCCAAATTTCTTCAAAATTTTGAGAGTACTAACAGTGGCTCTATCTAGGGATGCGCTCCCCATGTGGGCATGCAGAGAATTCAGAATCATTGGTACAACAGACCATTCAAAGAAACAAATCAGATTTTTCTCTTCTATCTTCTCCTTTCTCTTTCTAGAAATCCTTATTGAAAGCCACACACCACACACAACTGAAAACAAATCAACTATACAATGTGCACATTATTCACAAAATCCATAGGCCCTTCCTCGTCTAAAATCAACACTTACCCCTATCAAAAATATGTTCTCATCTCTATGAAACACAGGTAAACTGAAAACATCACTTTCATCTGCTCGATCCAACACGCTGCCACAAATCTTCAGAATATCACATATAAAATAATCAATACTTTAACTGTCAATATGCATTGGGAAATCACAAAATTATAAAATGTGTTGATCACTATGTAACAGAAGGTTGTCACATTCTTTTAAATTTCCAACCAGATGAAAAGAAAAACATTCCAAATCCACTACATGGCTGGAAGGATGTTGATTTAATTAAAGTAATTCTTGGACATCAAAGGAAAAGACTTCATATTTCATCTAATGTGTAACACGCAAGCACTTAAGTGAATCATGATGAACTACCACTTGTGGCTTCATATTTAGTTCATCCCGAGAAACATCAACATGCTGAATTGGAAAAAGAAAAGACTCATTTTCTGTCTGATAGCTAACATGTCCTTGCTGATTCTTTTCAACATCTTTAAATGAAAATGCATCAACACTTTCATCATCACCCCATGCTTGCAAAAATTAACATACCTCTAGCTAAAGCAAATAATCTAAAGTAGAATCAGAATCTTCTCCCAGCTCCACACCAAACATTTCAAACTAAGGTTCAAATAAATCATCAAGCAATTCATTGTACATATTATCATCTTGGCACATGTCTCCTTGATGTAAATCAGTGTTATGAGAGGTAACATCAGCATGATTAACTTCCTTTTGGAAAAGCACTGATTCTTGTTGAAAAATTTCTAAGGTTAGTTCACACAAGTCTGACATTAATCAATCAGCATCAACTTGACATGGAAAATCATATGATGAAAGCATACAAATTGAAAAATCAATACTATCATCATTGTTAGCTGAAACAATAGAATTCATCTTTGTTTTAGAAAAATCAGCCTCTTCATAATCATCTCCAACATATGGCATGTCTTCATCTTCTTCAGATGGCTGCATATAAACCATCACTTTATCCTCACAAAAATCATAGCCATTTTGAATCCATGGATCTTCTTCCTCAACTGATTTGTCATACATATCCTCACTATCAACATCAATAAATTCTGATATGACTTCATCAATTGAGGCTGCAACATCATTGTCTGATAAAATACTTGCCTCCTTTTTACTTTCCTCATTTTGTTTTGAAACAATTTATTTAACTCATGGTTATTAAGATCAGCAGGGATAAAGATACTTTGACAGTGATTTTCTTTTATCAATCCACACCTATCTACTATATTTGATATATTATGACAGCAAATTCCAACAGATGGAAAACCCCTTGGAATGATTCCATATCTTAAATTATTTTCAATTCCCATTGCTGTTATAACAGCTTGATGCAAAGTTTTGGGTCGCTTATCTCTTAACAAGTAATTCATCTTTTTACCAAATGCCCCAAAATAAACAACCAAACAAAAAGTATCATTTGGTCTAAATTCTATTCGGATTTGACCCAATATTTCTGCAAATCTGAGATTGGATTGAGGGATAAACTCACCATCCTTTATTTTTATCTCCATGAAATTCATCATTGCTACAACTTGATTAATCATTTTACCAAACCACTCCAAAAATGATGATCTTAACTCCTCCCACGAAGAGATAGAACATTCAGGGAAACAGGAGAACCACCATCTTGCATCATCTATCAAAGATTGGATAAACAATTTCATAATGCTATCCTCACATTCAATGTCAAAATCTTCAATTAAGTCCATGAACTTTTACAATGCTTCTCAGCATTCTCATCTCTCTCACCCCTGAATCTAGGCTATTTCTCTCTGATTTCGGGTGGAAAAGCATTTGGGTAACCATGAATACCTTCAAAATTCAGAGCTGCACACAATTTGTTACTGAAACCTCTCCTCAAATTATATGGTTGAGGCTGACTGGAACTCATGGCTACACTTGGAATCATGTAAGGGAGAAAATGTGACTCATACATCATGATATTTATACTATTACAAATATTGTCTTAACAACAACAAATCCATTGATTACCATTTTCATGCCCTCTTACAAAAAGAATAAACTCTCTTCCAAATGAGCATGAAATCAAAATGTAAACATATTTCTCAAGAATATACAGAATACATTCAACAACTGAGAAGCATCTCAACTTATCACCACTATTTCCTTTTCTTAGTGCTACTTCACTTCATAACGAACTTTTCTTTCACATGAAAATATAAGGATTACCAGAAAGGAAATTGCAGCTGCTGCTCTTATTTCTTCGATTGGAAATTGGTGGATCTAGAGCCTTCTTGATAGATCCATCGAGTTCATTTCAACATAGAGTCAGCACCTCCTTGCAAAGGAAATTTTTCAAACAACAAAATCCATTTCATACATATTTATTATTTATGGGTTCTCTCCAACCAGCAAAGCCGCAAAATCTTTTTGTATTTACTACAATAAAAACTTCCAAGCTATCCTTACACAGGTCTGAAATAAACTTTAGATTCCCTCACTTGAATCTTTCTTTCAACCAGATTTTGGGGTTAACACAACAAATTAAGGAAATAAATCTCCTATTTCACTGACCATATTACTGAAACTTTAATTAATTCCCCAGTAGAGTAGCCATTCTGTTAGCATTTTTCCCTGACCTTGTCAAAGAAAAGGCTAATTAACAAGGACCAAACAATCCTCCTACACTTCGAGCTCAAAGGCTCAAGTGGGTGTACCTATTGGATTCACTTCTTTCAGTGAATCATGAGATGGATTCCTGCCCATCACACTTGATATGAAAATCATATACAACTCTTTAAATAGAAAAGTAAATTGAATTGATTTTATGGTTTGATGATGACAACTACATAAAGAAGCATAGACCAGTGCCTTTTCTATTGGGCAACAGAGTCATATAAACATACATTCATTGAAAACCTCTAAATCCAAACATACAAGACCCAAATGAAGTGTCTTACAAATCATTCTTTTCACTCCAACACCTGGACATCAAATTCACGTGAAACCTTGAAACCTCTGAACTTGTCTATAAGATTTACTCTTTCCTTGAAAGAAACTAAAACACAAATTCACAGTTACCTTATAGCTGGTGCACTAAAATGCCTTACAAATTTATGCACAAAGATTCAGGATCAAACACAAAGACATCAGACAAATACTAGGAAGGGATTCCATTTGTTTTTCATTAAAAAACTTCTTCTTCAATACATCTACATAACAAAGAACTAAAAACTAGACACACAAAATCAAAAAGTTTCCTTGCAGCATTAATTTCACCATCCTTGTACAATTGAGAAGACAAGAGATATAGAGGAATTGAGAAAACCAACTTTTTCACTGACACCTGTCAATTCCTCTCAAAATATCTAAAACTGATCTCTTCTACAACTGAAAAAAATATGATCTGATCTTCACCCAAAAGGATTGCGAAATCCAAATCTTCATCTCAAGACCTTTCCAACGGTATATAAAACTTAATATTTTTTATAACAAATGTTCCCTAAATCACTAAGCAAACTTTGCCTTCCTGTGCACATTTCCTGAATAATTTTAAAATATTTGAAATCTTTTCAATAGTCAAACTATTGAATTGAAATGACATTTTAAAATATGTATATTTTAATCCCTTTTTCTCACAGTACAACAGAATTGGACAAGTGGCACCTCCAATTGGTTCTAAAAATTCATCTCTGCATAGCCTCTGCGACTGCGCGATGAGCTCTCTTCTAGTCCGCAACTGAGCGACGAGCTTCTTGCGCGAGTGCACGATGAGCTGAATTGCCAACTCGCATGCCTTTTGCATTACCTTGGAAATCATGCGCGATTGTGTGATGAGCTCACTTCTAGTCTGTAACTGAGTGACAAGCTGCTTGCGCGAGTGCGTGACGAGCTGAATCGCCAACTCGCATGCCTTTTGCATTACCTTGAAAATCATGCGCGACTGCACGACGAGCTCACTTCTGATCTGTGACTAAGCGAGGAGCTGCTTGCATGAGTGCGTGATGAGCTAAATCACAACTCACATGCCTTTTTCATTACCTTGGAAATCATGTATGACTGCGCTATGAGCTCTCTTCTGGTCCGCGACTGCGTGACGAGCTGCTTGCTCAAGTGCGCGATGAGGTGAATCGCCAACTCCCATGCTTTTTTCATTACCTTGGAAATCATGCGCGACTATGCAATGAGCTCACTTCTTGTCCATGACTAAGTGATGAGCTTCTTGCGCAAGTGCGAAATGAGCTGAATCACCAACTCGCATGCCTTTTTCATTACCTTGAAAATCATGCCTGACTACGCGACGAGCTCACTTCTGGTCCACGACTGAGTGACGAGCTGCTTGCGTGAGTGCACGACAAGCTTAATTGCAAACTCTCATGCCTTTTTCATTACCTTAGAAATCATGTGCGACTGCGTGACGAGCTCACTTCTGGTTCGTGACTGAGCGACGAGCTGCTTGCGTGACTGCGCGATGAGCTCATTTCTAGTCTGTGACTACAAATACTCAGAGGACCATAAATTTTTATTTTCAATCTGGGTTTTTCTATAAAAAATTCTGTAGAGTGCATGCATGGTCGTCTCAAACATATTAAAAATTCAGCTTGACCCAGTTGGTATTTTTGGCTATATGATTAAAAATATGACTGGATGTGTTCCCATTATACTTGCTTAGCGAAATGTGTTGAACCTACTCCCCAAGTGGTATTTCATGAAAAACATCAAGTCTCTTTTTGCATGCTTTCAAATTAATCCTTCTCCGCAACCTTTCAGGGAAATTTTTACTTAGTAACTCCAAATTTCTTCAAAATTTTGAGAGTACTAACACCTTTTAGGGATCAACAAATATATTTATCATATTTCTTTGGATTTTAGATTTATTAGCCTATTTATTATTTAATTACTTGTAGCGCCTTTGATTAAACATTGTCTTGTATAGTAAATCCCATCTCAAATGCCTAATCCCTAAAATACTTATTTAATTATTTTACATCCAAATTAATAATAATTTACTATAGAATGTTCATCTAATTATCACTTTAAAATTTTGAATACCTTTACATTAGTCACCACTATAGTTGCACATTAATTTTTTTAAATGAAATAATATTTTGTTAATATTTTTGTGGAATTCTAATAGTGTGTACATTCTTTTTTTGCACTAAAATATCATCTTAATAATTGCAAACCTTGTTTAATTCTATTTACTATTTTTTTTGCCTCAAATATCTCAATGCATGTAGGTTCACCCCTATAATTGATATGATATGAGGTGATAAAAAATAATTGTGTCATTCTTTTTATTGTAATCTATTGAAGTTTTAAAATAAATTTGATTAGATAAACTCTATCATTTTGGTGAACTATAAATAGTGGGGCCTGAATTAAAAAATATGGCTCCTTCAAGTCGAAGTTTTTTATTTGGACTAATCTCCTAAGAAATTTGTGCCCTAGGTAAGTGAAAGTAGAGAGTGGGTTACTCCTCTCCTTTAGGATGTTTAACATGCTATTCTTTTATTTTTCATAGACGCAAATTACATTTTCACTTGAGATATATTATGCACACCTCTAATAATATTGTTCCACCTACTTTAGAATATTTTTGTCATAATCCTTTTAGTGCATCAAATGTTGATCACGTTGATAATCCAATCACATAATTCTTCTAAGTTTTGAGATAGTGCTAATTATGGATAAGTAGTTAACCATATATATGGTAAGGGATACCATTATACTCAATATGCCATATATATACTTTAGTTGGTAGATAGTCTATGTAAGATCATCTAATGAGCGCCATTCCTATTTGAGTAAAATTGGTTACTTTAATGTGCATTTTTTGTGAAAGGAAAATAAGTTTTAAATGGAAGAGAAACCCTTACAAAGAAATATATTCCATAAAAATAAACTAATAGTTAACAACCGTAGAACAATACTAAACCAACAACAAAAAAAATAGGGAATCACATCCCAAAAACCTTACATATCCTTTAGTAGGCTTTCATTCTTCTTGATTACTTAATAATTTCTGATTCATACCTTTCTAACCACATTATAAATTGGAATAAAACCCTTATCCTTGCTTCAGATTCTTTTGGTAGGTCTAGGAAGAGAATCTGAGACAAATCCATAGTAAACACTTTGCTTCTTGAATCTGATAATCCTAGTCGGGGAGTTAGAAATGCCTTTAGGTAGATCATGGATAATGCCAGCTTGTGTAAACTTCCTAAGTCCATCTAAGATCATCTTCATAGAAGTATGGCTGCCAAAAATCACAACCCATAATTTTTCATAGACTTTAGAAATATCATTCTGCAAAGCTTTAATTCTCTGATCATGATATCCTTTAACGTCCTTAACCCTGATGGTAAGATCCTGGGTCATAGCCATAACTTTTTCAACTCTTTGATTATCAGAGGATGAAACTCCTTTGTCTTTGAGGATATTTATCTCTGAGACAATCTAGATTAGTAAAGAGAAGTAGCCATCTATAATATCCTTGAAATTCTTCCCAATTTTTACACTATCATAAATTGATGACCCTTTCTCCAATGGGTTGTCCTTCCCCATAGGGATTCCATCATGGACACCCAAATTACTATAATTAATTAGTGGAGGTTGCAGAATGGGTTCCACACCGAGAGAAGAATCTTGTTTGAGTTTTTTCATATGGGAAGAGTGATAAATCTATTGATGTTTTCCTTTCCCTTTAGTCAAAAGAGAGGATGATATTTTCACTTTCCCTTTGCCTTTTACAACAATTCTTGGGATAAAATAATTAATAGCGCATTCAATCAAAGAGGAATATTTAAAGTTTTGATCAATAAAAACAAAAATTTTAAGGTGGGCCTTAGCTTACATTTTTAGGTTTATCTGTTTACCCAAGTGAATCCCACCATCATTGCCTAAGGGAAAATATTCTAGCATCAAGGATTGATCTTTTGAAAAACAATTAATATCCTTTTTAGCCCTAGCCATTTGTGGATTCTTTTGAATTGAGACTTCTTTAGAAAATTATATGATTAAAAGACTAAGAACCTCATGTAAAATTGATTATGAGGGATTCTTTCTATGTATCTTAAGGCTATGAGATAATGAATACAAAAGGTAAAATAGAAGACAAATGCACTTGGTGTGTCTAAATTGATTTAAAATGAGAAAGTGGTAGTACAAAATACTACAAAATTGTTCATCCAAGGTTACATACCTTATTACTATTTCAGATATCTCCACCCATAAAGGATGGATAGAAGTTGTATCATGCCTACCATCAATATTTCTTCTAACCTTCTCTTTCTCACCCTTTCCAAAGAAAATTATCAAGGCTTCATCAATACTCTTTTTGTCCCTAAATAAATTTCATCTGTCAATGAGAGTATATGAAACCTCTGCCACAAGCTCTTCAAAAATCACTAATTTGATTCCAAAACCCTTGAGCACCCTTTCCTCCCACCCTTCTACAAATTCTTCTATAGATTTATGGTATGTCCCATGCAATTTATCAATGTAGGGAGTAAGACCTCTTATGAACAATTCACTCCAAACTTCTGCACTGTCTTACCATTTTTAATAAATGATAGGCTCCACACAATTTCTGTCCCAACCCATATTGTTGCAAACAAAATAGAGAATCCAACCCACCAAAAAGATGAACCAAAGGTAATATATAGAGTTCATAAATTCCTCCATGTGATAATGCGCCTTAATAATGAATAGTCTTTTTGTAATGTTACTTTGCATGATATTGGAGTCCACATCCATCATTTCTGAAAATGCCTCCAAATTATCAATTCCTGCCATCTTTTTGAATTAGCAATCTAATATCATGTGGGATGATGTCATTCAGCCCCCATTATTTCTCACTCGGTTGAATATCACCTATCTTTGCAAAGCCATCAATAATTGAATTCCCCTCACAATAAATGTGTGATATCTTATACATTTGAAAGGATTTTAAAAGATTTAAATACTCAAGTATTAAGGTTTTAATGTTCCAAATAGGGTCTTGGGAGTGTTTAAGGAAATTGATAATATTCAAAGAATCAGATTCAGGCTAGAATTTTGTATATCCTTAATAGCCCACAAATTTGAATCCAATTTAGGTAGTATATGCCTCTGCACAACAATTTTTCTGGGAACCCAGAGGGGTTACTAATGTGATTTTTTTTATTAACTAAACAAGGTTTTACAGGGTTCCTGAAACCCAAAACATAGTTTTAAAATATTACATAAAGCCCAAACAAAAAACGAAACAGAGTCTAAGAACAGAACAGGGCAACACAAGGCTAGAGAAAAATAAACAAGCTTCAAAAAAGAAAATACCATAGGGTTAGCAAGAAGGGCCATGGAAAATCAAGATAAGTCTACCATCAGGGTGGCCACCTTGGCCTCAAGAAACTCCATATTAATAGAAAAATTCTTGATCTTCTAGAGATCATTCCCCATATCGATATCCTTTTTCTTCTTAGCACTAGCCCTAGTCCTCCTTCCAGGGCCCCATTCTTCCTTCTTCTCTTTCTCAACACCTGTGTTGGTCGAATCATTCCCATCAAGTTTTTCCTCCAGCTTCTTGATGATTAACTTGGTGTGTTCATTAGAAGATTTGACAATATTAAATCTTTGTTTAGCTATGTTTTTTAGGGTAGCCTCAACCCTAACCATTTTTTCCTTCATTTTCCATACTTTAGTGCTCAGATTCATCTGTTCAACAACACTGCTATCGACATTGGCTTTGTCTGTGCCTTTAACCCTTTTTTTGAGATCCTCCACTTCTTGGAAAAGCCATTTAATTGTCCTGTAGCTATCCAAACTGCTATTCCTAGCATTATTAAGAATGTCTATC
Organism: Thuja plicata; assembly: GCA_018584345.1. Lineage (NCBI taxonomy): Eukaryota > Viridiplantae > Streptophyta > Pinopsida > Cupressales > Cupressaceae > Thuja > Thuja plicata. The sequence goes on along the minus strand of MU227969.1, from coordinate 493,561 downwards.
TTGAATTCCCTAGAATTATCACTGAGCACCACCATAGTTGGATCGATAAGCTCCTCTAGCTTAATCCTACCATCCTAACCTTTAATAACCTTGGGATTAATAAATTCCCTAGTAATCCCCATTTTGGCAGTTTTGACATTAATGTTACACCATCCCATGATCTTCCCCTATTCACACATATAGTAGAAAAACTTTCTATCTTGTCCAATATCATTCTCATTATCTTGGGGTTGTGAGGTCTAAGGCAGAGGCTTAGCCTAGTTATTCTCATAATGCTCATCTTAGAGCTTCTCCTTCACCTTGTGGGTAGAAACAGGGGAATTTTTATGGGTCTAATCCTTGGGAGTTTTCCAGCTTGCACTCTCATCCCTATTCTTTCCCTTTTTATTATGGTATTTCACCATAGCCATCTGCCTTCTGTTTCTTCCTTTTTCGCTGGAAATTTCTTCCTCACCATCTATTTCCATACCTTCCTCATTTTCGTTATAATCTTCCTCTGAGGATATAACTGTTGTGGTTTTCTTTTTGGATGGGGTCACCATTTTTTATTTTTTAATGGTATGCAGACTGACAATCCTCTTCTTAGAGGACGAACCCATATTATTTTTTTTTAATTTCATACTCATCTTGATCTTGAGAGTGCAGACCTTCACTATCTTCAGTCTCTGAAGGAATGTAGTCAGAGCCAAAGGCCTCTATGTCTTCAATCTTAGCAATCTCCTTCCCCATAATTTGAACTTTAAATAACTCATAAATAAGAAGTAAAATCCCTTCATGCAAAGTAGGATTTGCAATAGCCTTATCCCTAAACCCATTAATATTTTCATTTATTGAAGCATATAAGTAAAAGGGTAGTGAAACCTGCATACAATGGTGAAAATGATACAAGAGAATAAAGTGGTAGGTTTTGATCCTATCAAACCTAGTGCCTAGTGTGATATAATAGAAGATGACTCTCAGAACAAATCTCCACAGTCTTTTTAGCCCTTTTAGAAGATAGTAAGTCCCAGCTTTGGTAAGTTCTTTCTTTTCTTCCCCATTTTTACGAAATCACTTATCGCATAGTTCAAAATCCTTTGGTCTCTGTATAATTTCTTACCAAATATGGGGATTCCAGTGACTGTTGAAATAACCTCATCAATCATCGTAAATTTCTTTCCATCAATCACAACACTTCCTTCATCCCATCATTTCACGAACATTTTTGTCACCAGCGGCTTCCCGCCATGAATCCTTTCAATGAAAGTGGAAATGCCTCCCTATTGGAGATAGTACCAAACCTTGGTCCTTCTCCTCCATTTTTCATAGTCTTTAGAGGGATCCTATCTATGTCTTTCCCCTCCCATAGAAAGAAAAAATCTCTGATATCCTAATAGGGTTCTACCACTTAACAGTCCTTTTCTCTTCGAATTGTTCCAAACCATACTTCTTCTTTGCCTTGAGAGATAATTTTTCCCAATGCAAAAGGGCACCTAGTAAGTGTACAGATGTGACTTCTGATCATTAACTTTCCATCCTATCTTTTACTTTCCATTTATGTGAAATCCATTACCATTCGTAGCATTTTCAATCATGATTAATGCTAATAAATCCCTCCTTTCCTTGGATTCTATCAAAATCAATGCAATCCATCACTTCACGTGGGAGGTCTCTACCATGAAGCCAGTGAGTCTTCTTGTCACTTTTCACCACCTTGTTGGCAAACCTATCAACTACCTGGTTGGCTTCTCTATACACGTGGGAGATGTGAACCTTTTCAAAGGTGTTCAAAAGGTTGTGTGTCTCATCAATCATGTTGGCTATTGTCCACAACGGTGGGTGAAGTTTATTTAGGAAGTTAATAATGTTGCATGAGTCCCATTCTAACCATATATATTTTCATCCCCAAGTCATGAGCTAATTTGGTAACTTGGAGGGTCTCATTTCCTTTCGTGTAGTGATTGGTTTGTGTGCCGAGAGGAAATTAGCTGACAACAGCAATGCCCTTGCCAAAGTAATTTCAAATCACTCCACCACTTCCCACCTTACCAGGGTTACCCTTGGCCACACTGTCAAAGTTGGATTTAGACCATCCTTCTAGAGGAAAGTTCCAGGTACAGTTCTTTCTTTTATCTTTGGTCTTCTTAGGATCCGCCACATTGTCTTTTCCTGCAAAAGGATTAGAATTCCCACAAGAAAATTAGTTTTCAAACAAAGCATGATGTATCTTCTCAAAAATTATTTTTGGAGGAACACTACAGTCACTAAAGATATGATTATTGCGCTCTTTCAAAATTCCCAAGCAAAGGTGAGGAAGCACCTAAGACCAAATTTTGTGAAAACAAGTATTCTTGAAAGGCAGGGTCCATTGGGAAAAGAGGTCCTATAAAAAGGAGGGGAATCACCCATGCATCCAAAAAACTGACAGTAAAAAGTGTCAGACAGAGCTAACAAAGGGGCAATGGAGGAAAATATGGTCCACAGATTCATCTTGGAATTGACACAGAACACACCTATTGGGGATCAGGATGCCATGCTTCAGAAGGTTATCAACAGTAAGAATACAATTTTGAAGTTAAATTGAGAAGAAGGCATTAATTTTGGAATAAGGCTAGGGAACCAGGCTTTAGCCCAAAATTTCTTGGCTTTCTGGTGCATGTGAAGAGAGTAGGCTGAAGCAACCATGAAAGAACCATTTGTGGAGCCTTCCCAAATCAAGGCATCTTGATTCTGTGAAAGAGAAAGAGCGTTCAAAGAAGTGGATAAGGGAGATAAATCTTGGGAAATAGAAAGCAAATCCACCTAGGAATTTCCTACTATGTAATTGCAGACCATGTCCCCAAATTGCAGGATACAATCATCCTTCCATAATTTTTAGGAGTTATTTTCTTTCAGGGGTCCAGACTGTAACCAATTGTCATTCAAGAAACTGATGGAATGACCATTACCAATTTTCCATTTAGCTTTAAACTTTGCAATATCTTTGGAATTAAGGAAACCATTACATATAAAAGAACCTTTCAGGATGTCATCACAATCAAAGAAGTAACTCAAAGAATTATTGGAAAGATACTTATGTTTGAAGAAGTCTCTCCATTCCACTTTACCATGGAAGACACGCCAAATCTATTTTGTTTCAAGTGCCTTTTTGAAAGGCCTGATTCTTCTAATACCTAGTCCTCTAGAACTTTTTGGGAGGTAGACTTTGACCTGAGCAATCAAAGGAAAATTCTTGTGCTCTTTTGCCCCAGACAACTGAAATATTATTTGGATTTTTTCCATAGCTTCCACCACTTTAGCCGGAATAGAAAAGAGACTTAAGTCATAGGTGGTATGGTTTTAAAGAGTGGATTTAAGCAACTAAAATTTTCATGCTTGACTGAGAGTGATCCCCTTCCAGCCATCCAATTTTCCATTGAATCTATCAATTAGTCTATTCTAGAAAGCTTCATGGGGTTTAGTTCGAGGAGGGAGACCCAAGTAGGTAGAAGGGAGGTAACCAATGCCACAACCCAAGATATCTACAATTATCCTTTTCCTGGCCTCTGGTGTGTTGATAAAGAAAAGGGAGCTCTTAGTCCAGTTGATGGATTTCCCTGTGGCCCTAATATAGGATTCTAGAAGGTGTTTCACAATTCTAGCCTCACTAACTGACGCCTCCCCTCATAAAATGGTTTCATCAACAAAATTGTTGATGAGAGAAAATGGTATTACCAGAGGATGGATTGATGTCTTTCTACTCCCTAGATCTCCTTCAAGAAGAAATAGATCTCCCCAAGCATTAAGCCAAAATGATAGAGAGGATGGGAGACAGGGGATCCCCTTGTCTCAGACCCCAAGAAGATTTGAAGAAAGCAGAAGGAGACCCATTAACCGAAACTGCCAAAGAAGGAAGAAATGAGCTAATGGATAATCTATCCAACTTTACTATTAAAACCAAAAGCTCCCAGCACTTTCAACATGAAAGACTAGTCCACCCGGTCATAGGACTTGGATAAGTCCAGCTTGAGGAGGAAGCCTTCCATCTTACCTGCCTCTAAGGAATGGACCACTTCATGCACCACCATAATGGAATCCAAAATCTTTCTTCCCGAAATAAATCCTGACTATTGGTGATCAATGATAGAAGGGAGCACATGAATAATTCTGATAGTTATAACTTTTGAAATGATCTTGTAGAAATAATTACATAAGCTAATGGGTCTGAAGAGCTCCATAGAATCTTCCCCCGAGACCTTAAGATTAAGAACTAGGAAGGTAGAATTGAGTTCCTTAAGAAGATTTTTGGACCCAAAGAATTCATGCACAACTTTGACCACATCATATTTAATAATATCCAAGAACCTATGGAAGAAGAAAATAGGGAAGCCATCTGCGCTCGGGGCCTTATCTCCAGGGAGAGAATCCAAGGCTTTTTTAACTTCTTGAAAAGTTGGAATGGTGCACAATACTTTGTTTTGATTATCTGAGATGATAGAGGGAATGTTTCTCAAGAGGTCCTCTTGATGTTGTTCAGAGAGATTAAGGTCTTTTGAAAGAAGAGAGGAGGAAAATTCAACAGCTGCGGAAGAAATACCTTTATCATCCTACAAGTTTTGGTTTCCTCATTTAATACAGCTAATCATGTTGGCTTCCTTGTGTTTCATGGTGGATAAGTGGAAGAAACGAGTATTTTGGTATCCCTGCCTCAACCAAATGGATCTAGATCTCTTCTTTGAGTACATCTCCTCCTTCCCTATCACATTATGGTACTCCAAAACAAAAAAAATTTCAAGATTCAATTTATCCTCATCATACCCGACTCTCTGGATTTCCTCTTGGATAAGACAAAGGTTAGAGATGGCCTTCTCTTTAGAGGAAAAGATGTCCCCAAACTCACTCTTATTCCAAAGATTAATATTAATCTTGACATTTCAGAGTGTTTTAGCTACTTTGAACATTGCAAAGCCATGAAAATCAATATTCCACCATTCCAAGATCTTGTTATTAATGTTAGATCTTGTTACTAATGTGTTTGTTGTACTTTCTATATATTTTATTTTTATGCTTTCCAAAAAGCATTCAAAAAATTAATTCCATGAAACCATTTTAACTAAAAATATAACTTTTAAGATTTAATAGCTAAATATTTGTGTATACTTGATTTACCATGACAATTATCTTAATTTAAATTTTTATTTATTCCAACAACTCATCCTCTAGCTTTATCATTCTAATTGTATAGTCAAAAAATGGAAGCACTTCCATTGTAGACTATTTTATCATTTTGATTAAGTGGTTTGGGGTCATGTCAAGTGCCTTGAATGGATCCCTAACTTGGATCTAGCTTTTTCTCCCTGTTCTGCCCCATTTCCACTTTTTCTAGCTTATTTCTAACACTCCAGATTGAAAAACTGAGACTTTGACCTCAGGGTCAAGGTCAAACTTTTTGGGTCAAGGTCAACCTCAACCTTGACCTATGTAAAGGTCATCCTCTACCTTGACCTAGGTCAAAATCAACCTTTTTCTGACCTAGGGTTCAAACTCCAGAATTCCAGGGTTTCCGGATGTCGTGCTGTGGAAAGAGTTAATTCTCGCTTCCAGGTCGGTTGTTTCAGTCTTCGGAACAAAAAATCTTAAATTATATTTAATATAGGTCCTCTTCTATGGGTATGGTTGTAATTGGAATTTAATTCTCCTATGTAGGCCTCTCTAGAAGATTGTTCCCTAGTTTCATATAAAAGGAAGCTTTCTCCTCTCAATTTCTCTAACTAACAACTATCATCAAGCATAATCGCAAGAACTCAAGACTTGAAGAGTGAGATCCAAAGGTGAAGAAGAAAGATTTGATGCAAGCCAAGTAGACATTGAAACATTCATCCATTCTCAAGCATTCAAGCACTTCTCAAGCACTCATTTCATCAAGGAGATCCATTGGTGAACATTGAAGAATTCAAGCTCCATGGAGCCCTCTTGTTGAAGATTTCTCCGTGCACATTCCTCCAAGATTCTTCCTATTCAAAGACCCATTCAATATTGGTGTTGAAGATCTACAATCAATTTATTTGAGACATCTTACATTCTACATTCGACATCCATTTGGTGCATGCATACTTGTGGATCCACGGATTCGTATCCGCCACAAGGGCTTCTACAGGCAAGGTGAATTTCTTCATTTACTTTGTTTTATTTATGCAGTTGTAATTATACTTTATGGTTAATTCAAAAACTAGGGTTTGACCAAGGCAAACCCCTCCCCCCCAACAAATAATCCATTTTTCTTGCAGGTACAGGTTCAGAACAAAAGATCATAGTGCATATTCGGATACCCTTTTCGGCAAACTTTTGGGATCCAAAAATAGATTTCCTGTCAGAGACTTTTAGGTCAATTCTACCCTAGATCAGAATCAAAAATTCTGGGTCAATGGTGACATTAAATTGAGGGTAAAAATTGGAACTATGTCAGAACAGAAAAAGATTTCTTGATTTTGTTCGTCTCTGCATTTTTGTTCCAGATCCGGTCCCAAAATTTTCATAAACTAAGTGTAGACCCCTGAAAACAAAATTATTCATATGTGCAAAATTTCAAGGTTATTACTTTTCTCCTATCCATTTCAATTAAAGTTATTAATCTTTCTAAACCTATCATACATTCAAATCTATAAACGGGTATTTAAGATCTTCCTCGTTTCTCTTATTTCCAAATGATTGATTCATTTATGCATTGATCCTTCCTTTGGGGTTAATCAATTTGGATCCTTTGTTTGTGTATCTAAGGATAAAAGGAGAGCATCTTATTTACCCCCTACATTTCAAATACATATATTTGATACCCCATACATGTTTAAATGTAATAGTTTATATCTTACATTTTGGTGAACCCTTGATAGACATCTCTTTCTTTTTTGGTGTTAGATCTTGCATGCATATTAGATTATCTTTCTTTTATGTTCTTGCATTTACATTTCAAAAATTAAAAAACTAAATCTTGTGTTTCCTAAATTAGTTCATTTCCATTGCATTTGTGTATTAGCTTTACCACTTCTATTCATACTTATAGTATCTCGGTTAGAAGAAGCTGTAGAATTATGGGTTCCTTTGATCCTGAGTCTTCCTCTCCTTTCTTTAGGATCCCATATGACAATTTTATCACTCATGATTCCAATCCTTCTATGGAGCATAACTCTTCTCACTCATCTCATTATCAAGATGATTCTTTAAGAGTTCCTCCTGAACAAGTACAAAAACTTTCAATAGAACTTTATAAAATGGGAAATTGGCTTATTCAAGAAAACCATAATCAAGATTCCATCCAGGCTATAGAGGCTCTTGAGAAAGTCCTGTGTGATAGTGATCAAGGTATTAATCTCTTGTGTTGTATCACTCATATTGTGCATTTGAATGTTAAACCTTTAGCACAAGAGGCTCAAGATCTAGGATTCACTCCTCCTGTCACTAGGGAGGGACCCTCTGCTATTCCTTTACCTATCCTTCCTACTTAGACTCCTCCTTTGATGACTACATCCCTCCCAATTTCATCTATTCCTATGAGTGTTCCACTGGTGCCTTCACCTACCTCACAACCTTCATATCATAGTGTGCCTTTTACTTATTCTAATCCCCTTCCAACTGTGGTTCCAAGTGTTCCACCAGTTGTGTCTTCCATTCCTACCACTTCCTACACTTTTCCTAGTGTTCCTAATATTTCTATGCCACCTATGTCTTCTAATGATCCCACAATTATTAGTTTGGCTCAAACTATGCCATCTTTACAACAACAACTTGCATCCTTAACCCAATCCAAGTTTAGCATTCCTACATGTGACATGGGTATTCCTTTATCCTTAGACATTATTTGTGCTATTGTCCCTCAACAAGTCTATATGCCTCGACTTGAGAATTAAAATGGTAAAGGCGATCCTGTTATTCATGTTAAAACATTTCAAATCCTTTGTAGTGATTATGCTCATGACCATAAGATTTTAGCTAAATTGTTTGCTAGGAATGTTTGTAATAATTCTTTGCAATGCTATTGTTCTTTACCTCATTATTCTATTCATTATTTTCCTAAACTTGCTAATACCTTTATTCAACAATTTCAAAATAACATTGGTCCACAATTTTCCTTAACTGGTTTAATGCATTGTAAACAAAACATTAAGGAAAAATTGACTGATTTTATTGGTAGATTTAAGCATTTGTATGCTCAGATTTCTTATCATGTTCCTGATATTTATATTTAGCATATGTTTATTTCAAATTTACAAAAGGATATTAGAGATAAGATTCTACTTACTGAATTTACCTCTTTTCAACAACTTTGTGCAACACTTCATCATTATCAATTACAAGTGAGTCAATTTGAGAGAAACACTCCAATGGCTCCTATTCTAGTTGATAAGAGTGACACTGATCCTAATCCTAATAAGTTTTAGAAACCTAACAACTATATCAATATTAATAAATAGACGAATGTGGTTGCTGATCAAGTATTTGTTGCATCCAAAAATGCCACTTCTGCATCCATTGCTTTCTGTATGAATCATATGTTTACTCCTCTCTTTGAATCTTTAGATTCTATTATGAGTAGGTTGTTAAGTACTAATATGATTACCTCACCTCCTATTCAACCTCTCATTTCTACTACAATAGCTTCAAAATCCTTTGATTCTAAAGATTTTTCCCAATACCATCGCCAGAATGTCGATGATACTAAAAATTTTCATTCTCTAAAGCATAAAGTTCAAGACTTAATCAATTCTAATGCTTTATCTATTGATAATTTTGATGGTAATGAGATCAAATCTTTCTCAACTCCCAATCAAAACCTTCAAATCTATACGAATCCTTTACATACACATGATACTAATACTATCGCTCAACCATCTTCTATGAATTTATTGTTTATGATTCAAAGATGGATGATCTTAATCACATTTTTAATCATTTGGAGTGTGTTGTTTCACCTCAACCTACTATTCATGATCCTTCACCTCCACCTCAACTTCAAGTTCCACCTAAACCTCAGAAACAAACTAAGGATAAGCAACCTAAGGAACTTTCAATTACCTTTGATGATTTTGAGACTATTAAGGCTCCCGATGGTCCCCTTTATATTTATGCTAGGATTTTAAAGATATGTATGTGTGGTTGTCTTGTTGATTCCACGTCTTTAATAAATGTCATTACTAAGGAAAACCTTTTTATGAAAAGCTTACAACGTGACTGTTATGATCCATCGGATGCATGGATGCAAACTTGCAATGGTTTTCTCTATCCTGCACTTGGTTCTATTAACCTACCCGTTAAACTTTGTGGCAAGGTTTTAGATACTACCTTCATTGTCGTTCCTACTTCTGATCAATTTCATGTCAAATTATGTTTGCCTTTGATAACTTCTATGCATGCTATGGCTTCTCCTATTCATAAATGTCTTAAGTTCATTCATAATGGAGAAGTAAAAATGATTAATCATATTTTGTATTAACCTTCTAGGCCTATAGATTGTGCTACTCTTGATTTCTTTTGGCCTTCATTACCTAATTCATGTCCTCCTCGCCCTGACAACCTTTTTTATTCATATCAACCCTATAATCATCGCGAGATTGTCGAGTTAAGCATGCCTCAGATAGATCTTAACCATGGTCTTTTTCCCACTCCTTCCATATCTCCTTTATCCATTACAACTAGCTCTATTACTCAACCTCCCAGTGTCACTTCTCAGCCTACTGCGAGTCCTAACAACCCTCCTATAGAACATGTGAAGGAACCAGTTTTTATTTCTCCTAGTTCTCAACATGTGTCAAACAAAGTGAAATGTAACAAATCTGCTAATGAACACCGTAAGAAGTGTAGAGATAATGCTAGGGCCTGTGCTTCTATTATTGAAAATTCTTTATCTTATTTTGAGAAACCTATTCCTGATGTGTTGGAAGAAGTTAATATTCATAATGATGTTAAAATGAAAGAGTATGATGATCCTATTCGCATCTTAGATCCCATTTTAATTAATCTTGATGAGGAGGATACTCTTGATGATCCTATTGATTTTAGTGATGAATATGAGACCACTAATCTTGATACTGATTTACCTCATATTCTTTCAACACAATTGATAATTACACCTAGTATCGAGCAATGCGATTATCAAGAGTATCCTTTTTTGGAACTGGCTATTATTCCTACTGTATTGGATATAGTCCCTCTTGTGAGTTGTCCACCTTCCCTAAATGATACAAACTAAGAAGGGGAGAGTAGGCGATGCTCCTGATTGGCTTATCTTTTATGGTAGCCCTTTTTGTGTTTGCATGTTGTACTATGCTTCTCTCGTAATGTGTTTTCTAAACATTTGTTAGACTCTTTTATACGACCCTTGTCACTTTGTTGGTGAAAGGTGATAAAGGAATCAAACCTGTTGTATAATTCCTCTATATCTATCTTTACTCTTCTATATATTATTTTCATGTTATGTGGTACTTGTGCTACTATTTGTAAATGTTTTCCTTATGTAGTCTGCTTGGATCTGCGACATGATAGCAATGATTCTTTTTGGTATCCATGTTGTGGTCCAAAAAGATTCTTCTTTGTAACTCTTGAGTTTTCTTTCCTCCATTGTGATTGTAGTTATACTTTTTTTGGCGAATGATGTCAATTCATTTGCAACAATATCATATCTATATATACATTTTATCTTATGATCATACTGACCCCACAATAGGTAGATCCCTTATGTGTTCTTTGTATGTTTATGTGGTATTTCCCTTGATTTGTCTTCATTTGGGGGTATCTCGTAGTGGAAATCTAATCAGTAGAGTTGTTTATGTTTCCGTCAAAGCCATTTCTCATGTTAAAGTGTTAACAATGACTTTAATGTTGGGGCATACACTCTACTCACTTTTGCACATACGCATGTTCAAAATATTTTCAAAAACTTAAAACCTTTTTCCTTTATGGATTAAAGACTAATCCTTAAAGCATGGATATTTTACTTTATAGGATCTCTTTATACCTCCAGTTTAAATTTACATGGATATCTTGATCCCTCAAGTTTCAATTTATAATGTTTTGTTCCCTTAAGGTTAGAAGGTGTCCTTAAGAACAGATCTCCCTTATGGGTTGACTAGTGAGTAGCCACATTCACTAGGCAGTTCAACTCCAACTTTCTAGCTGCACTATTTCTTTGTGTGGTTCACAATGGGACATAAGTTGTCATTGGGTGAGGTAATCACACCCTCTCTCTTATCATGATCTTAGGGTTGATAAATACTTAATTCCCTTGGGGCTCGAGTATTCCTTTGTTCCTTTTGATTTCAATAACATTATCTATTCTTCATAATCTCCTTTACTAAGAGTTTGTGTCGAGTCCACACTCTTGCTAAAGTCGGGACTAAATATATAGTCAAAAAATGGAAGCACTTCCATTGTATATTGATTCAAAATTCTGAGTAAGTGGTTTTGGGTCATGTCAAGCACCTTGAATGGATCCCTGACTTCGATCTGGGTTTTTCACCCTGTACTGCCCCATTTCCACTTTTTCTTACATTTTTCTGACACTCTAAACTGAAAGACTGGGACTTTAACGTCAGGGTCAAGGTCAACCTTGACCTTGACCTAGGTCATAATCAACCTTTTTTTGACCTAGGGTTCAAATTCTAGCATTCTGGGGTTTTCAGATGTCAAGCTTTGGAAAGAGTTAATTCCCACTTCTGGGTCGGCTGTTTCGGCCTTTAGAACAATAAATCTTAAATTTTATTTAATATAGGTCCTCTTCTAGGGGTATGGGTCTAATTGGAATTTAATTCTCCTATGTAGGCCTCTCTAGAATATTGTGCCCTAGTTTCATATAAAAGGAAGTTTTCTCCTCTCATTTTCTCTAACTAACGACCATCATCAAGCATAATCGCAAGAACTCAAGACTTGAAGAGTGAGATCCAAAGGTGAAGAAGAAAGATTTGAAGAAATTCAAGTAGCCATTGAAACATTCATCCATTCTCAAACATTCAAGCACTTCTCTAGCACTCATTTTATCAAGGAGATCCATTGGTGGCCATTGAAGAATTCAAGCTCCATGGAACCCTCTTGTTGAAGATTTCTCCATCCACATTCCTCCAAGCCTCTTTCTATCCAAAGACCCATTCAAGATTGGTGTTGAATATCTACAAGAAATTGATTTGAGACATCCTACATTCTACATTCTACATTATACATTCTACATCCAATTGGTGAATGCATACTTATGGATCCACAGATTCAAATCCGCCATAAGGGCTTCTACAAGCAAGGTGAATTTGTTTATTTACTTTGTTTTACTTATACAATTTCAAGTATAATTTGAGGTTAATTCCAAAATCAGGGTTTGACAAAGGCAAACCCCTCCCCCCAACAAACAATCCATTTTTCTTGCAAGTACAGGCTCGGAAGAGCATATCGGAGTGCACATTTGGATACCCTTTTTGGCAAACTTTTGGGATCCAAAAATAGATTTCCTCTCGGAGACTTTTTAGGTCAATTATGCCCTAGGTCAGAATCAGAAATTCTAGGTCAATGTTGAGATTGACTTGAGGGTCAAAATTGGAACTGTGTCAGAACAGAAAAATATTTCTAGGTTTTGTTCATCTCTGCGTTTCTGTTCCATATATGCTCTAAAATTTTCTAGAAACTGAGAGCAGACCCTCGAAAATAGCATTCTTCAGATCTGCAACATTTCAAGGTTAGTACATTTCTCCTATCCATTTCGATTAAAGTTATTAATCTTTCTAAAGCTATCATACATTCAAATCTATAAATGGGTATTTAATATCTTCCTCTTTGCTCTTATTTCCAAATGATTGATTCATTTATGCATTGATCCTTCGTTTGGGGTTAATGAATTTGGATCCTTTATTTGTGTATCTAAGGATAAAAGGAGAGCATCTTATTTACCCCCTACATTTCAAATACATTCATTTCATACCCTAAACATGTTTAAATGTAATATTTTATATGTTACACTAATATATAAGAAAAATAATAATGTAAAAATATTATCCTAATGAATAATCTTTATCATCCAAGCTCCATTCTCTTTCTAATATGAATTATCTTAAGATAAGTCCCACATATTTTATCATCCAATTGCTAAAAGAAAAGACATGAATATAAGAAATGAGAAATTTTGACAAGTGAATACTAGATAAAACTGATTTATATTGAATAAATAAAGAGCATGTAAAATATACAGTGACATATTTACCTATAATAGAAAGTGACAGTCCGTAGGAAGATAAAAACAATGTGAAATACATGTTAGCCTAGATGAGGTGGTCATGATTACATGTATGAAGTTGACACAAAGTAAGACAAATTAATAGAAATGCCTTAAAGTAATCTAAATTATGTGTGAATGTATTAGCCTAAAAAATGGAGAGAAATGAAATAGATTTATAATCATCCTATTTGCACTAACACCCTACCTTAAGTGTAGTCTAAGGAGGATAAACGCAATGATGATCGATGCTATCTATTAGGCCATATTAGGTACTAAAATAAACAATCTAGTATGTTGAGATGTTGATGGATGAAAAGGAGATGGTGTTGGTTAAAAGATTTCAACTATTTAATAGGGTGGAAACAATAGAATATTATAAGTACTCTCACAATAGAACTAAAAGTAAATAAAAATTAGTTAGATCAACTATAAAAGTAAGTAGTTTTCTTCTTTTAAGACATGCAAATTTAAACACATTCCTTCAGTATAATCTACTAATGGAGTATGTAAAATAAAATTATTTTTTGAAATGAAATAATAGAATAGAAATAAATATTGACCCAATAACCTAGAACATAACTTTACAATCAATATTCCATAATTCGTGGAAAGGATTTACTATTGTAGGATTCTAAGTAAATGTCAATTAGTTATATCAACATAGAAAAATTTGCTATGTAAGACATGATAGTTAACATATATGATTAGTAGTAGTATATGTGTCTCAATTTTTTACAATATTGAGCATAGAAGAATAGAAAAAAAAAACTTATACTAGAAATATGCACATCATGTGGTTATTTTAGAAAACTCAAAATATACAATCATGCTTTTACAAAGAAAGGAAAGATTGACATTTGCAATGGCCAAAATGTGTTCAAATCTTAGAAATTGTTGAGTACACAATAAATATAAATATTATATATTTTCATTATATGAATTTGTTTTTATGTTGATTATTCTAATATTCTTGTAGCTCTTGTAATTGAACAACTAAAATTCATTTCAAAATTGTATAATTTTTATAAATCTTGTGTATTCATTGTGTTATTATATTAATGTCTAACAAAAACTTCTTAAGAGTTTGTTGTTCCACCATATAGATACATTGATGTGTCCAAAACCATATCAATAGATAATTTGGCAAGAATTAATAATAAAACTAGATAGATATGCATTTGTTAAAACTAAATTAAGGTTACAGATAGCGAAAGGAAAATGTAAGTAAAATACCTATATATGTACAGATTTCACTTCTAATGACAATGGTGCAGGCCATGTCTTAAATTTTAATATATGTACAGATCTCACTTCTAATGACAATGGTGCAGGCCATGTCTTAAATTTTGTTTGGAAGTATCTCGTAACATAAACCAATACTGCCAAAGGAGAAAACCTGTCCATTATGCTTCGCTTTCTTTTGTATAATACAAAGACCAAGACTTCTCAAGGTAGCAAAAGACAAAAGGATACATTTTTATTGATTCTAGAATACTTATTTCCTCTCTGCAGAAAACATGGACCCGTGCATGTATGTTAGAGTTCATACCTGAGGAACATGCCTGCTTCTCGGAACCTATTGTCCACTACCAAATCCATTCGACTGTTCATTTCAGGAGTGAAATGATTCTTCTAGGAACCCACTTCACCTTTCTGAAAATAATATTGATTACTTATGTGAGCATTTTTCAAATCCACTTTCCCATTTATGTTAGCATCGAGAGTGGAAAGAGATTGAAAGCTGCATTGATTGTCTATGCAACGAATTGTTGGGTGGTGCAGCCCAATCAATCCTGTAACTGCCCTGACAAGAATATATACTCTTTCTGAAACCGCAGGTTCTGGAGAAAACGGCTGACGGTTGGGCTTCCTTTTGCCATTATTCGTAAGTAATAGAAGAGGAGTTAAAGGGCTTTTATTTTATGAGATTTAGAGATGTTGTGACAGTGTATTGTATGTTTCTAACAACAGAGATGTAATAAAATTTTTGAATCCCACCATTTAAAGTGGACGTACCCTGAATAGGTGAACCACTGTAAAATCTGCTTGTATTCTCTTTTTTCTTGTGATTGTTGTTATGTTCTATTTTTCTATCTTTGTTTTAAATCTGACTTTAACAATTAGTATCAGAACTATGGTGTAATTGTTGTTATGTTCTATTTTTCTATCTTTTTTCTTTTAAATCTCACTTTAACAATTAGTATCAGAACTATGGTGTAATAGCTGTTGGGAATCTGGAAGAATTTTCAAGAACGTAGATGAATCAAGTCTGCCTAATTGGACTCGAGCTATTATATCTATGTCCCATGGCTATGAAGAAAGTCACGATGAAGTAGAAGTATTTCTATCATCTTGGAAAAATAATTCTGAGAAAGTCTCTTGTTGTCTATTTGGCTGTGAAAGATGCTCTTTTGGAAGACAACATCTTATTGTAAGTGTGAGCCCAGATTTGACGAAACAGGATGTTGGGATGAACAATGTAAAAGCTAAAACAAAGCATCATGTACGTTGGTGGGACGAAGAAATTAATCATCTTGGAAGGGACCGAGGGAGAGGTGACAAAGATACTTGACCACTGCAAAATGAAGAAATTACAGACAAGGATGTCATGGATGTGTACGAAAATGAGAAGGATTTGGTTGAAGAGGTGGATGTTGACTTTGTTTCTTTCTCACCTCTTGTGGCAACTATGGCCTGTATTAATGAAGATATAGCCATAGAAGAGATATGTTTAGAGGATATTTGTGGTGTAGAACCAGGGGTATGTGATGCAATTCCAATTGAATAAGACAATAGTGGAGGAATTTGGAACATTGACAGGCTGGTAATGGTTTTTGCTTCAAAATCAGAACAAGTAATTGAAGTCTATCAATGAAATTTGGACAAGTTTCAAATGGGACTAAAGAAAGAGAGAGAGGCAATCTGTGAGGTTGTAAGTCGAGCAGTGCAAGACATTCTTGAATATTCTCTGGGAGCAGGTTCATCAGTAGTGTGAGATTTAGTGGGGAGTATTGGCGAGGTCATTAATAAATTTGGCAGCACTGTTTGGCGCAGAACCACCAACATCTTGACTGAAGATGTTGCCAAGTCTGTGGATTCGATGATGGAGGGATCGGTGATAAATGTGGACAGACAAAGCAGCTCAATGGCTGCAAACAAAGGTGTTGCAGAGGGGTCAAAACACTCTGCTAAAATTCTAAACGAATCAAATGCTCCGTTGAGAATTGGTGGCAGTATCCATGATAATGTGGCCCGACCTGGAGAAGAGGAAGCACAGCTTAATGTTTCTTCCATGGTTAATGATTTAGCCCCAGTCTAGCCTGGTGTGGAGCTTGGTTCGGATTTGGAAAAATAAGATTTTGATTTGTTTAACAGTGTGGTTGCATGGAGTGTAATGATTTCTGGGTATACCCAGATTGGGCACGCCTATCCGGATGCCTTGGAGAAGGTGGCAGCTATGGTTGAGAAGCTTCTGCAACCTGTAGATGAAGGTTTGAATGAGTAGGATAAAGCTAAATTTGATGGGGGCCTTATGGCAGAGGCATTGGATTAGCTAGATGACATATTTAAGCGGGTGCTTGTTAGGAATACAGATTTAAATGCAACTCTCCATGGGTTTCTTCACCTCGATGTGGACTCCACAGTGGAAAATTGTTTTTTTGGGAGGGAGCTACGATGGACTTGTTCACTGTCTCTGCACCGCATCTATTGGTTCTTCTCTACGACAGCCAAGTCGAAGCGCAAATTTGAATTCAACGACCCCTGCCCGCAAAGATCTGAATAATGTTTTCTGTTCTTCTGGGTCTGGTGTGTGGAGGCATGAAAAACTCATGGAGGATGTGGCTCCCCTATTTTTTAAAGATGGGTGGACATCGATTGTTAGATTTACGGACGTTGTCAGTTTTTATGTGGATGAAATAGAAATATGTTTTGAATCTGCAGAAAGTAATATTTTTATTTATGAACTATTGGGCAAGTTTGTGTCTGAGTGTTTTTTAGGAGAGGATATTTTTTACTCTGATCTAATGTGGAGAATCCTCATTTAGATTATGCTAGAACAGAGTTTGGCAGCGTTGAGATCTTCTCAGGGCCTACTTGTTCTGTGTGATCAATAAATCAAAATAGTGGGATATCTCTGTGTGCTTCTTTCTCTGCAATTGCTTTCTCTTCATGTGGGAGATTGTTGGGGGTGCGGCCCAATCAATCCTGTAACTTCCCTAACAAGAATATATACTCTTTCTGAAACTGTAGGTTCTGGAGAAAATGGCTGACGGTTGGGCTTCCTTTTTGCAATATTTTGAAGTAATAGAAGATGAGGAGTTAAGGGCTTTTATGTTACAAGATTCAGAGTTGCTGTCGTGATAGTGTACCATTTAAAGAGGACGTAGCCTGAATAGGTGAACCACTGTAAAATCTTCTTGTATTCTATCTTTGCTTGTGATTGTTGTTCTATTCTATTTTCTGTCTTTCTTTCAAATCCAAGTTTAACACGAATGTCTTCCTCTATCGAAGATGATTGCCCCAGGAAATCTGAAATCATTTTGATGTGGGACAAAGAATCTGCCTTCATATCTTCATAATTTAAAAACAAGATATTGTTGTGATTTCTAATGCCCATCAAATAGCACACAAACACATCGTCTTATCGTGCCTTGAATTGTGAGTACATTTTCATCACTCCTCCCAAAATAACGGGATCATGTAGAAGAAACCATCATGCTCGACAAGTTCAATTCCATACGGACTTTCTAGTATTGCAGTAGATGGAGTGAATGCTAAGGCTGTAGACATTAAAACAAACGGGTGCGGATGCAGATTGTATGAAGAGATAAGTGGTAGGTTAAGTGTGCTAATGATTACAGAGATATCTCTTAATATAAAGATAAATATTCTATTAATGGAATGACACGTTTGATGATGGAGGAGATTATTTTTGAGCGATTGTCATAAATCTTATCCTTTTGTGTGACAAGATTAAAACAGGGGATATTTTTTTCGTAGGGGTATCCCTCCACGAGATGTAGGGGTATATTTCCACGAGATGCAGTTATTCTCTATGCAAAATGCGTCTTTGACCAAATTTCAAATAATGGAAAATACAATAGATTTTTTCATAAAAAAATTTAGCATTTGTTGTTCATGATCCGCATATTTTGTGGTGGAAAACCACAAAAAATTGTGAAAAAATAGTGTGTTTTTGCGAATTTGAAAAAAAAAGTTTGTCTTATTTTTCTAATATCTTTGGTGCATTCCACTTTTCTTATTAGCCACACATTTTGCTTTTCTTGTGTCCTTTATTACGTTTCGCTTATTTCCAAAACATTCATTTTCATCTTCACTGTAATTGTTCCTCTCAATCACATGGAGATGGTTGATTTCTATGTTTATATTACAGTTCACTGTTTTCTTATTGTAATTTCTCACAAAATCTTGACGTTAATTTTTTTTCATGTTAGCCAATAGCATGCTTATAAATTCAAGGTTAAAAAAACTTTTAATCTTCACCAATGACATGCTTTTAAGGTTTACTAAGCGCCTCTCTATGCAAGCATAACCTAAGAAGTACTTTCGTTGCTCACTTGTAGAATATTGACCTTAACAATCAATTGCATTACATTGTAGTTTTTGTCCATTTACATTATCTCTCCTCAATTCATTGTTAAAAGATTTGTTTGCAAGTTTCTGACCTAAAATCATCAGAGGTGCATGCATAAAATTGTCAACTCTCACAAGCTTTACTGGTTGCATTGAAAATGATCAAGCATATGAAAAATAAATGTATGGAACCTTTGTACCCACCGTCGAAGGTGACATAGTGCGTGAAAACTTCAGAAAACTCTTGACCATGCCTCTTGAAGATCTTCCCAATTGAATCCACTTTGAAGTCAATTTACTTTCCACCCTTACTTGAGGGATGTTCATATAGCCTCCTTATAATCTTTATTACTTTTCTTAGGCAAGTTCTTGTCATCCTTATGTAAACTAGTTTCTACTGCAATAGTCTCCCACAATACTTGAAAGTAAGTACCATACACAAAGAGTGTACCCTTTTTCTACCAGCCAACAAACTCAATGGACATAGAAGAATCAAAACCATTCATAGAAAGAATGTGAGAAGTGAAATTCCTCGCTTTTAGATTGTCCCAAACTTCATCTTTTTCAATATTTTTGTTCTCTATTGGTTCAATTTGAATTAATCAACCTGAAAAATATCATGAGTGTATATGTCTGGCCAACTCTAGAGATATTGAATATTTAATTTGAAATACCTCATATCTCTGTAATCTTTAAAAAATTATATCTATGAAGGACATCACATCCCAAATAATACAATCATTAATTTGGGTGGCTAAATTAATGAGAAGGTGAGCTAACTTACTACCTTCTTTAAACATATGACACACAATGTGATTTTGGAAAGTTGCGATGTTAGAGTGAGTGTCATCAATCAAATAGTTCCTTTGCCAACTATATTATGCTTTAGTACTCAATAGATTGAGGATGCCCTTCCAAACTACTGTCACCTTAGTGAAGTGTGGAATCAAAACTCCTAAGTTAATAACAAGTGCAAAAATAAGCCTCCTCGCATGGTGATGTAAGACTTCACCCCTCACTTGCCTACCCTATGTTTTCATTAGAAGAAGCATATAAGTTAAATTTAAGCCAACATTGATTGGGGGGGGGCAATTATAACAAATTTTTTGAAAGATTCTTTGTTAGGTTAATATTCTAAATAACGAATTGAAACTTTGAGTTCTAATGTATAAACTCGATACCAATTTTACATTGAATATTTGATAAAAAGGTTAAATAGTAGAGCCACTAAATGAACTTTATTAACATAAAGAAATTGAAATTATAAATAATGTAGAACACTATTTTTATTTGAAGTTTTTTATATATATTAAAAAGGTTGTTTATATTTTTAATTTTATGAGTTTTTTAAGAAAATATGTTTTTTTACAATATTTAATAAGTTGTTTATCAATCATTTAATATGACCTATTGTTTTAAACAACATTTAACTATTTATTTAGTTTTATACTCAAACTATTAATAATTAGATTAAAACGGTGATTCATTGTAGCTAATATTTTAAACTACAAGTCTGGTTATTAGCGCACGCATAAGCCACTAGCTCAAAAAGACAAAGTGTTTATGCAAGTCATTGTAAGGAGCAACATCCATGTAAAAGAACAGAGGTGGTATTTAGAACAGATGATACAAAGCACATTGAAGAACAACACGGATACAAATAATACTGAATGATTCTTACAGCACACACAAACAAGAGCGAGAAACTCTCACTACTTTTCAAGTCACTATATAGGTTAGGTTATATTCCGATACATTGGAAGCAAATGCAGGAGGATAGATGATGGCACTTGATCTCTCTCTGTCAATTTATTTAAACGCTACCAAGTTATATAATTATTCTAGTGATCCCTATTTGATCTGAACGCCAGAGTCATATGCAGTGCCAGATTTCCAATTAGAGGGTATAAGGTTTCTAGCATAAGTCCATTCCCCTCCTGAAAGCTGAATTCGGAGCGCCAGATTGCCCTTCGGAGGTAACATTAAGATGTCCCAAACTGTACCGTAACTCCTCCGCATTGCTTTCCAATCACATGTTTTCTCCTGCGAATACACCGTCACTTGTAAGCATTTTTAAAATGTAAAGTAAACCTAATGAAAAAATTACAATAGGGTATTATTTTTTATACCTCAGAAAGTTCAACAGCCACTATATCTCTTTCACCACCTTGGTGCAGCATCACTAAAGATAGATAATAGGGGTAATTGCTGCTCTCGTTAATCTTGAACCAGATATTGTACCCTGGATAGTCGCAAGCCACTCTGAAATATATGTAGTCGCCATTAAATAGTAATAGCTTAGAAATATATCCTGCATCTCTAACCTTAGATTCCCAAAGAAATATATGTCTCCTAGATTTCTAATCTTACCTTTTGTACTCAATTTCAACAACACCCAAAGCCTTAAGTTGCTCATATTTCCCCTGGGTGGCCATAGACGTGAAAGCGTGAGGACTCATAATGAAATCTGTTCGATCACCTTCTCCATCATCTGTGACCACTAGCGTTACTCCATTGGCTGAACAGAGGTCCATTTTTTTGCATTTCACCTGTTTATCACCGACACCATTTATTATTCCAATCAATTCCAATGTAGCAGGATTTTTATTTCAAAGAAAACCTAATTGTTCGTATGCATTGATTAATAATAACTACCTGATAGCAAGCGCCACATCCAGCCCCATTTCTGTATAACATTTGACTCGCGGCGGCAACATCTCCTGCCTTAGCGTCTCTCCCGTAGTCCCCATATCCACAAGCGCCACCTACATATTGATTTTAGTTTCACCATTTTAGAGCAGAGCTAAATTATGAGGTTCCACCATATAGTTTTTTTTGGAGTCAACTTTATTTATCTATTCATTAGTGGTTATAAGATCTCACTTCTAAGGAGAACTCATTCTAATACTAATCTAATTCAAATACGCTAAATTATAGAATTTCCTTAAAGTAAGCTATTTTACTCACTATCTCTTTTATAATTTGAGTCGATACTACACCTTTTGTAACTTTTGGAATTTGAGTAGATACTAAAACTAAGCCATTTTACTCACTATCTCTTTTGTAATTTGAATAGATACTACACCTTTTGTTTTGTAATTTGAGTAGATACTACTCCTTTTGTAATTTGAGTTAAGTATCTACTATGTATCAAGAGAGATAACATTTGAACAAATCATATATATATATATATTTGAAATTATTCGAAATTCCTAAACTGTTTTTTATATAAGAAAGATGAAACATTAGACCTTTTTTTAATGAAATCACCTATCCTAATACTACTCTATTTTTTTTTTTTATATTAAAAAAAAAAAACAAACAAACAAACTTTTTCCTCAAAAATATGCCACTTTGCTCGCCACCCCTTTTCTAATTTGAACTTTTTCCTCAAAATAAACCACTTTTCTCGCTACCCCATTTCTAATTTGAGCAAAGTACCTATCAACAGAGACAAAATCAAATATTAATGTGAACGAATCATGTATACATACTTGAAGTTCCTAGGCCGTCTCGTGATCCATAATAAGCCGCCCTCGAATCTGTGAATTCAGAGGTAAAGTGTCCACTGTTGAGCACTACTTCCATCATCATTAGCAAGACAAATAAAAAAGCTGAGCAAGGATAAGCCATAGCTACACAGAGGGACAAGAAACTAAATTCAACTGTAAGAATAGTATTGATGGACTAGTAGTGAGAGGATGAAATACATT
The DNA here is from genome assembly GCA_018584345.1 of Thuja plicata. Lineage (NCBI taxonomy): Eukaryota > Viridiplantae > Streptophyta > Pinopsida > Cupressales > Cupressaceae > Thuja > Thuja plicata. The sequence goes on along the minus strand of MU227969.1, from coordinate 471,049 downwards.
GAGGTTGTTCTTAGCTATTTATAGCCAAGTGAAATTGCTAGAGCCTTCGGGTTGAAGGAAGAATAACTGCAGCTTTTTGGTGCGTGGCATAGAAGGTATAGTCATCACCGACTTCTGGTTGAATATGATAATTCATGTATACGTGTTACAGCATGATCCAAATTCTATAATTCACATCCGATTTGTTGAAAAATTTAGTCTAGTCTTATCTTCTAACCTATCATTAGTCTTCCATAAAATCACACCTTCGTTCCAATACTCAACACTTTAAAGGATTCCAGCGTCGGTGGGAAAATTGAGAAATGAAAGGAGAGAGGAAGGCACGATATTCAGTTCAAGAATGAACCGTGAATAATGAAATAGTAATGAAGTAGATTTGCCTCTTCACCGAGACCGAGTTATTTGATAAATCTTGGAATTTTAAAAAGCAAGCAGGAAAGAAGTGACAAAAGTGCCTGAGATTTTTCTGTACGGGTCTGTGTACAAAGGGTCTGAGTCGACACCTTTCAGATTTCATTCTTCGAGCTCCTTCTGTGAATTCTTCATCTCATTATTAACATCCATTGGATAAAAGAACTGTTATGATGGTTCGTAGCATGCTTCGAATCGAGAGGCCTAAGGCTATATACCTTTATTTACTGTGTCTTGAATCGTTTTGAGTAGTCTGACTAAGGTATGTAAAAATATCTGAATGCATTCAGTGCTTTTGGCCTCGCGGTTAGATTTCGAACACGCACTTCTCTTTAAAAAGATTTTTATTATCTAGTCACTTTAACAGATCAAATTCGAAACTATTGCATAAAATAAATTATAGATTTTTTATTTTATTTTAAAGCGATTTAAGCCGCTACGGCAAGATTATCACAGATTTTCGTTCGTTACAAAATGTATTTGACCTCTTTATAGTTTATATTTTACTAGGAAGATTTCAACATTTCAATTAATATGTTGTTTTACAATTCGATCAAATAGGCATGAGAAAGTCGATATGTTGTTTTACAATTCGATCAAATAGGCATGAGAAAATCGTGAAGCATATAATATTAAAGAAAGGGATCATAAAACATATGTTATAATATAGTCTTGACCATACTATGTAGCTACATCTTAGGAAAGTGGCAATAATAATCTACTGAACATCTTAGGAAAGTTGCAGTAATAATCTACTGAAACCTTGAGCATGCCTCTACGGTGATAAGGTGCTTTCATTGTTGAAATTAATATGTATTTTTTTGTCCATTGGATGGTTTTTAGTGTGCTTACAATTCATAAATGGGATAAAGCTCAAATTATAAAAGTGGCTCAACTCATACTAATTCTCATACTTTAAAATGAGCTGCAACATATAGCCCCATAACCTAAGACATTAGGGAACACATAATATTGAGAAAATTGATCTCTAAAATTATTTAATCTAGGGTAAACAATGGCTACCCACCAAAACATGATAGCACATATGGCTACCTTAGACATGATATTTACACAACTTAGATCACAAATTTTTCACATAATATTACGCATCTTGAATGTATAAATCACTATTTACTCCAACTTTACTAAACTCCAACTTTACCTGACACATCATGACAGATTGCACATCACAAAATATTATACTACATGTTACAACACATTGCACAACACAAAGCATTACACATTATAGTATATTACATGCAACAGTGTTAAGAATTGATGAAATATCTTAGCCTCTCCATATAGGTTACGTCAGCGAAACAAGTTTTATCACAAGGTCACCTTTTCAGCCTCCCCATCCATTGGCCACAAATACCTAAACATTCAAATCCAAGCATTAGTGCATAATCCAAGCATTAGTGCATCATGGAAGTTTAATAGATAAAGTAACATTTGCATATACTACATCTAAATAGAATTGCATTAATATTCTTGATGCATATATAAAGAAAATTCCCTTATCAACTCATTTACAAACATGTGTACCATATATACCAATTCGCATTACATACTACATTTCAAATGAGAGTCTCCAAAAATCCCTTCAACTGATATCGTTTGTCTTATAAACATATCCTTCTTAACTACTGATCAATTTTCATACCAAGCTACGACACCATCATTATTCAATCTACTCATGAAATACACATTAAATCTATATCATCTACATAATTGTTTAACAACACATATCTCACTATTAAAATTATGAATAAACGATATAACAAATCCTAAATCATAACATTAAGTTAATCATAGATTCGGCAAGTACCATTCTCAATTAACATCATCAATTATTTCAAGTGTTATTTCAGGTGTTAGAACACATGCCTAACATTTATCTTACTAGTTATTCCTAATAGTCTATTCACAATAAAAAAAATGATAGAACCTGCTAGAACCTAATAGTCTAGTTATCCCTTAAGTGTTTTTTTCTTGGATTTGTGAAGATGCCTCCTACTATTGCCGTCTCCCACCCAAGGGAAAATTTGAACATCTTCTTGGCTGCTGCTTCCCACTCTGGTCCTGATGGCTCAACTGTTGCCTCTGTTGGGGGTGGGCCCTCTCCCGATGCCACTGCCATTGTTGCCTCATGTTTGGCAGGGGCTTTGTTTGGGGCGCTTGCTTCTTTGCCGATTGGTAGAGGTTCTTTGGCGTCCAGTACTATTGCTCTCAAATCTGCACTATCCTTTGCTGATGTGGTTGCCTTTGAAGCGGGCATCCATGGCCAGAACTTTGCTGGGAGGGGAGGTAACCGTTCCTCTCCTCCTGTGGTGCTTGTTTCTGTAAGTAACCCTATTGTAGTCAATCTCGATACTGATACTGTTGATGAGATTTTAAAAATTGCAGAAGATTTCTCTTCCAATGTTGCTATCTCTCATTTTAGGGGTTTTTGGCCCTCTCTTGCTCAGTTGCATGCTTGGATTTTAGAACATTGGGAACCATTATTAACTAATCATGCTCAGATATACCCTATGGCAAGGGGTTTTTTTATTGTAAAGTTTGATAATGTTGTAGACAGGAAGACTATTTTGTGTGACTATTGTTTCTCTTGGGAGGAGCGCTTCCCTTAGATGGTCAAACCTTGGTATCATGGGTTTGATCATCTATCTAAATCCTTTAATAAGATACCCTTATGGGTGAGACTATTGAATCTTCCCCTTCATCTATGGCTGGATTCTATTTTGGAATTGGTGGGTGAGGCTCTTGGGGATTTTTCAGATGGAAGATATGCACTCCTCTAAAATTTATAAGATGACGTATGCTTGTATTCTTGTGGAGATGGATGTTTCCAAGGGTCTCCCTGAGAAGATAACTTTGGCCTCTTCTATGGGCTCTTGGACTCAGAATCTTGATTACGAAGGTATCCCATTCAGATGTAGGATTTGCCACAAGATTGGCCATCTTGCTGTGCAGTGTGCGTCAGATAAGATTAAATCAAAGAAATCACCTTCTTGGTGGTTGGGGCTTTTTGGAAAACATTATACAGTTCGTAAAGATTACGTGGATGGGGGTTTGGCTGTCTATCCTCCTCAAAATGATCAAGTTATGGCTGGAGATTCTAATGATGTATCTATTTCTACTAATGTTGTCTTTGAAGCGAGTGTTGCTGTCTCGGATGATGTCCTTTCTGGTGCTGCTAATGTTGTCCCTGTGTAGAACAATGTTGTTATCTGTGGTTCAGCCCTTTTGTCTTCTGTTACTCTTGGTTATGCTGGTCAAGGTTCTCCTGGGAGGATCTTGGGGTATGATAGTGGTGCCAGTCCTGCCCCTCTTGTGGCTAGGATTGTGATCGGCCCTTTAGTGGGATTTTCTGGGTCCTCTTTGGACTAGAAGAAGGATGTTGCAAAGGTGGAGGATGGATGGACAACAGTTAAGGGAAAAAATTTTATGTCTTCCACTCCTTCATTTGATATGAACTTACGTTCACATAAAGATGGGAAAACATGTAAATCTTGATTGCCTTGTTTGTGGCTGGTTGGGCCTTTTTCTTTTTGGTTGGAACTATGGTTAGTTCCTTTGGCTTCTTTGGTGGGGCTCCACGATTGTTTTTTGGTCTTTCTTTGACCTATCTTTTGCTGATTTTGTACAAGGTTACAGGACCTTTCAATTCTTGTTTTTACTTAATCAGAACAAAAATAATATAACCCAATACTATTGTTCAAGATTAATGATAAAATTACTCATAGGTAAAAGCATTCATAATCGTTGCCAGAGGGTGGGTCTCACAATGAGGATGAGATGTTCAAAGAACAAAGCTAGTGGAACTAGATATATTTAGGATGGTTTTTATTGAGCACATGAGTGAGGGCTAGCTGACGCTGACTAATTTAATTACCATTAGATTATTCATGCATATTTTGCAAGCAACCACAGGAAGATAGATGATTACATTCTATATTCCTCCCTGATATTACAAAGATTAAATGTCCCCAAGGTATGTAATCATTACGATGATAGGTATCTAAGTTGATTATCAATCATATAGAGTGCCAAATTTGCAATTAGTTTATTAATCATAAATCCAGTCTGCCTTAAAATCACTCTTATAGTCTTCATATACACTAGCGCCACCAAAATTACAGTGTATGTTTAAGAAGTCGACCGAATTACAAATACATACAGGTGTCTACCTTCTTTCTCGTATTTGTTTAGCAAAAAAAACTAATCAATTTTACTTTATATGCTTCACATAAATCTGACATTAAGATATTCGCGAGTTGGTCCGACTGAAGGAAACACAAACGTAGAAGACGAGGTATTCGATCAATTAATGGCATTTCATTAAATCAAATTTATAAACTAGCAATCACATCTTTATGTGTAATGGGAATGTCGTAGAGTTATGAAAAGGTCATTTAAGTATTTGTCCCTTTGTTTGTAACTCCTTCTCATCCTTTATAGATCTCCTTATCTTTGTATCAATATATCTCGCCATCTATATATCTTTATAACTCTTCCTCTCTATCTCTGCCTCTCTATATCTCCATTTGTATCTCCCTAGATCTCTTTCTATATGTACCTCTTGATCTATCTCTAACTCTCTATCTATTTTTCCCCATCCTCCCACTTTATATTCATCTATAACTCTATCCCACCATCTCTATCCATCACCCCCTTCTTATAAATTTTAATCTTTACATCTCTATGTTTCTTCTCCCATCTCTCGCTCTATATGTATCTATAAATTTTCATCTCTCTATCACTCTGTATGCCTATATATGTCCCCCTTTCTATCTCTCTATTACATTCTACTTATATCTATATCTTTATATTTATCTCTCTCCCATTCTCTTGTTTTTATATATTTACATCTTCCATCCGCTGTCTCTCTGCTCTCCATGACCTGCTTCCTCTCAATCTCCATCTCCACACCTCTCTCTATATCCTTACACTATATCTTTCTCTTTCTTCAACACCCCTCCCTCTTTCTATCAATATCTCTCCCTCCTCACATGTACACACACCTTATATCTCCCCCTCACACACACACACACACACACACACACACACACACACACATACATTATCACTCCATCTAGACACATCTCCCTCTCTCTATCCTTCCATCTCTCTATTCCCCCTTTCTTATACCTTTAATTTTGCATAGATTGGCTGTTGCAAATTCAGCTCAAGGCTTACATGCTATGAAGACGTTCAGTGATGTAAAATTCATTAAATATAGATTTAAAGGTACTAATTCATGATTTAAAGGTAAAAATCAAGAGTTATGTTATGTATAAATGGTTGCGAATGTGAAGTTGGTATTAGGATTAAGTAATACTGAGAGGGGGGTGAATCAATATTACAACACTTGAAATTAACTTTAAACCAATTCAACATAAACCATAAGCATAGTGAAATGAAAAGAACGTAAACAAATAACATAGTACTCATGAAACCAATATTTATTGTCGAGGAAACCCTGACCAAGGGAAAACCCTTGTGGGGATGGTACCCACAAGCATGCACTAAAGTACAATGTCCCTATTAGGAGCTGAATATTACATAGTACAATTCCTTGTTAGAGGAATACAACCCTGTTAAAGGTATACAACACCTTGTTAAGGGCCAACTGAGCTTAGAGCTCTTACAATATACTTCTGTTGCAAAATTGTTCTCAGTAATGAAAAAAAAAAACAAGCATCTCCAATGCTTAGATAGTTCGAGTCATAGCTCTTCAATGATCTCTATCAACCCTTCGCTCTGCCATTCGTATCTCTCATGTCACATATTCCAGATCAGTACATCAATATATAT